>NQII01006953.1:0-10820 GCA_002778355.1 Clitarchus hookeri | reverse complement strand
GCCGTTGTACTGTAGTGGTTAGACTACTCGCCCTCCCACCTAGGCGAAACGGGTTCGATTCCCGGCGAGGTCACTCCTGGATTCGTACCGGACGATGCCGCTGGTCGACGCTTTTTCTCGGGGATCAAAGAAACGAATTAGCAGCATCAAGCAGAATTGCAATGAAATTATGCCTTTGGCCATGAAAAGAAAATGTTTCTCTTGCAGCCTGTGTTTTGACTACAGTCACCAAGATCGAGGAGAGTATGCGATTTTCCATGGTTACGAGATCCAAACGAGCATTGCGCTGACACATAAGTATTGTTCGAGACATCAAATTTGTGGTTTCAAAGGGGCAGCGGTGGCGTAGTGTCCAGGACGCTCGCCTCCCACCACGGCGATCCGGGTTCGATCCCCGGCGGGCTCACTCCCGGATTTTCGCACGTGGGAATCGTGCTGGACGATGCCGCTTGTCAGTAGGTTTTCTCGGGGCACTCCCGCTTCCCCCTCCCTTGCATTCCAGCTCCGCGCCATTCTAGGGCCTCACTTCTGTCATGCCCGGGGATGACGGTCACCTACGGGTCCCAGCTGGAAAGTCCGTCACTCGGAGGGTGTCGCCTTGCCCTGGGTGCACTCCCCACACGCCATTATTAGTGGTTTAAAAAAATTTAAACCATCAATTTTACATCGGCTCTGAAGACCTCGATGTTAAGAGCAGCCCAAATCTCTTCACTCACTCACTATCCCTTATACCTGCGACTGATAGGATTAAGGATCAGGATATGATGACTAGTACTCACTCAATTTTTTTTTTATTGCGGGAGTGCATTTTATACGCGGGTCCTTTATGAAAGGCNTTCTTCTGCAGACACGTTTTCAAGTTGCACTATTCTTGGCTCCTCTCTTTCTTCTCCTCCCACCAAGGCGAACCGAGTTCAATCCCCGCCCCGGGTCACTCCGGATTTTGGCAAGTGGGATCGTGCCGGACGATGCCGCTGGTTGGCTGGTTTTCTCGGGGATATGCCGTTTATCCCCCACCCTTGCATTCCGGCACTGCTCCATTTTCACCTCATCTCACCCTCGTCGGATCTCAAGACCTTGTTGTTAAGAGCCTCCCAAATCCTTCAACTAAACATCTATCTTCCTTCTCATTTTAAAGTGACATTTTAAGGTTGCGCTGATCTTGTTTCCTCTCTTAGCTTGAGTGTGCGGATAAATTCTTTAAGGGTCTAGCTTCCATTTTACCGTTTAGACGCGCGGTTGATAACAGTCTTGCAGAATGAAAAATGCCAGAAGATTATTAATTTTTGAGGTACTTCTTTCACTCCATCACGAGAGCATGAATATTTCCAACATTCTCTTCACAATCTAGAAATTAATTCTCTGTTGCCATCAAGCTCTTGGTACAACGCCGACAAACAACCCGTGAGATAGCATTGTCAATAATCGATACTGATGGCTGAATTCAGTCAAGCGAAAATAAACAAATGCCCTTCCATATAATGCATGTTATCTCGACTGAAAACCGAGTGGCTCAAATCGGTTATTCTAAAAGTCGATCCTTAGATGCCTGTTCATCACACTGTAAAGCATAATATGGCACACAATGATAATGCCAAAACCGACTAAGTAGATACGTAAATCATAGAAGCTTCTATATTAAAANGCATAATATGGCACACAATGATAATGCCAAAACCGACTAAGTAGATACGTAAATCATAGAAGCTTCTATATTAAAACATCGTTGAAGTGATAGGATCGATAATAATTGAATGCAGACTGAAATAAAGTTTCTGATATTTTATTTCACAGAAATCAGTATGATTTACAGAGAGGNGATAATAATTGAATGCAGACTGAAATAAAGTTTCTGATATTTTATTTCACAGAAATCAGTATGATTTACAGAGAGGAGGTGGTCATGTCTGGATATTTTTTTATTGGACAGAAATGCGAATATAGCTGAGTATACCTGACACACATATGGNAGAGGTGGTCATGTCTGGATATTTTTTTATTGGACAGAAATGCGAATATAGCTGAGTATACCTGACACACATATGGTTTTTAATTTTTAATGGCTAGAGAAAAGTCGTATAATTAATTACCAGCAGAATGATTGTGTGGAGCAATGCGAACAAGAGAACTGGTGATTGATGCAACTAGAAGGCCAGACGTAAGTAATCTTGCCGTTGTGCATAAAGGCAAAAAACTTGTCATGTATTTTCTGTGACGGAGGGATATCATGACGGATATGNTAATCTTGCCGTTGTGCATAAAGGCAAAAAACTTGTCATGTATTTTCTGTGACGGAGGGATATCATGACGGATATGTAATACCATCACAATTTAAAATAAATGTATTACTGGATAAATATTCCGTGATGTGTTATATGGCGGGTAAATAGCATAATTGGGTGCCAGGGTGTTCAGAAATATACAGTGGGAAAGATTATGAAAGCTATAGCAAATAGTTTGTTAATAAGAAGTGCTAAAAGACTTACGTTTACTAAGACGGAATAAAGTGGGTAGGGGCAGTGAAATTTCGCGAAAATATTTCGAAACAAGTTATATTTCAAAACACAATGTGGCTGTTTACCTTTCCCGATTGGCTACATTAGCATGTTACTGTTAATACGGAAATCGTTTTTTGAATTATAATTGGCCCAGTTAAAAACAGAAACGCTTCTCATGCAAACGGCGACCAATGACAAAATAAAAATGTCTTATTTCTGCTTTGAATAATGAAGTCTACCATCTGCTCGGTTTTTTTTTTTTCGCGAAAAATCACTGGCTCTACATATAGGACACCTACACAGAATACACTGTAAAATCTTTAACGGCAAACTTCCTAAATTGCAATGGTAGTTTTTATCCTATACATTGTATGTAAATAATACCACACATCAATCAACAGGTATAGGAAAGTTGAGCGTCTCTACAATGCAAGGTTAGGGAATTACCTCTGACCTGACAGTTTCGTGAGCGAATGTGGGAACAGTACCACCGATGTATGGGAAAATAATTTGCCATTCGCACTGTCTCAATATTCGCATACATTGATATGGTAATCCTTAGTGACCTGAAAAATTCGCGAATTCAATGACCTGTAGGCTGGACTACATTGCCGTATGTAAAACAATGCAAATGTCACTGTTCATTGGCTGCTTGTTGTATTAGCGGAAGACGGTGATTCGGTCTGCATTTTACTGTGTATTTATTATTGGCTCAGAGTGGTCTAGGAGGTGTAAACTAACGGGTGGACAAATAGAATTAGCCATACGAACGTACGAGGTTTTGAATTCTAGCTTGTCCCGAAATTAAAACGCGAATTTTTCAGGTCTCAAGTAATCCTACGAATAATTTCTTAGAGTGTAGATAAATTCACAGAGATGAAATTACGTAGGGAGCTTAGTCGATCCATCTGGCATCAAACCCCAGACCTACAGCATATATATCTTTAAAAAATATTTAAAAACTATTTTTTAATAAACATTTTTTTGTTATTTTAAGCTTTTTTTAAAAAAAATTTAATTTTTTTTTGTTTCAATGTCATTTAAAGGTCACTAGCACAGTGTCAAGGTCATGGGTAAAGTCACCCTGATTCGATATGGTGGTTGGGTGACGTCACTACATGGCGGCCGGCAAAGGGTGACAAAATCATGATAGTGGATCTGAACTCTAGAGTTTTGGAGTACAAGAAGACCTGAAATCTTGTCGCGAAAAACACGTGTCCCCATTTATAATGAATTCACGACATTTACATACCTCATTTCGCTATTGTTACCAAAGGGGTTGCCGATTTAAGTTTCAATGCATTATGTACAACAGAAAATTTGTCTTGATCCTAAAGGTAAAATGAATTCGTATTATTCTGAAACTGAAATATTTCATAATACCAAGCGATTCTCTTATCCCTTCTCTCCCCCATTTTCTTTAACACTCCGACACCGTATCATTAATATAATCTCCAAAGCTAGGAGTGACATAGTTAAACTAAAATTTTAAAATTTAAAATATCTATGTCAGAAAAAAAACGGTTCATTGTGGATATTTGAGTTTTAATCACAAGAAAGTGAGAAAGATCTTGATGAGAAAAATGAATGTTTATGGGCCATAACAGAAAAGCATAAACACAGTGCTGATATATGTACCAGATTTTCACAGCATACTAACCATACAATAACAAAACGAAATAAGCGCAGTGGTACCTCAGTGTATACATAAACTCTATTTACTTTTTCTCGTTATAATATATTTAACGTAGAATATAAATATCAGCGGCAGCTATGAAAAACGAAAACTGTTATTTATTTTTCCTTGGGCACCTACTTCTATCCTGCTTAAACATGTAAAACTTTAAAACAACATATAGCGACACGCCAGATATGGAAGGTTTACGAGGGAACTTCCAAGTTTAATTTCAACTAATTTCCGTACTTATTTTCGTTCCCGCTATCTACCATGAAGTTGGTGTCGGACCAGTTACTGCGGGTGAAACCTAACATATATCTTACCACATTTCTTACAAATTATAACTTAAAGAACACGTTGCATATGAAGACGGCTTGTCTCGTGAAATGAACTCAGCATAGTCTATTCAAAGTTTCTTCGCAGTTTTGGAATAATAATTTTAAAAAAACCCACTATGTAATGCGTGCTTCGTTGTTTTCTAAATATATCTTTTCGCGTAAAAATCCGAGCACACAGCAGACTCCAATACTATATACACACCTCCATATACCACTATCTCCATTGGCTGCTGGTGCCGTGTCCGTCTCTACCAAGCCACTCAGGACTAAGTAACTCGGACACTGAACAATCATGATTCGTGCGCAAACGGTTAACACGGGCCAGTACATTTTTTTTAGCCAATCAAAGAAGCTGAGCGACCCTACAGAGCTTTGGGCTGTACCTTGTCTCGAAATATTTTCGCGAAATATCACTTCCCCTACCGATAGGCTAAATCGGTGGCCTACTAAATTTTTTGTCCTGCGAATGTGCGAGTTTATATGGTAGTAAGATAATATAATGCTGAACTACAATAAAGTTAAAATAGCATCTGCTTTCACAACGTAGCTTCCATACATAGCGGACTAAACATATATTTAAAAAAAAAAACCAGAATTCAATATATTAAATTTATTTTATGAGTGATGGATGCGAGGAATCATACGACGGCATCCGAAATGAAATATTAAAAACTGACAATTATGACCGGGTAACATTCTCACTCTCACGGACGTAGCCTGCTTGATATCACGGAGCTTCCAGATTTTGGTTACCCAATTTCAAATAAAAATTCTTCAAATCAAAAAAAGACGTTAAATGGAAACACAGCAACCCGCATGATTAGCTTATCGTTCTTGCAGCGGTCGATTGAGGCGACTCTCATCAAGATAATCTCGAATATCAAACTAATACCACCGACTACACCTCAGTAAAGTTTAGGTTCCCACCAATACGTAGAGACCTGAAAAATTCGCGAGTTCAATGACGTGTGGGCTAGACTCTACGGTCTTATGTACAAATATTGCGATATCAACTGCACATTGGTTATCTGCTGTCACAGTGGAAGGCGACAATTGGACACCGTTTTCCAGGTGTCAAACACCGTGTGGACCAATAACATAAGTAATATAAACGCACGTGTTTTGAATTCTTGCTTGTCCCAAAATGAATCCGCGAATTCTTCAGGTGTCTACCAATATGTAGGGGCAGTGATATTTCGCGAAAAGATTTCGAGACAAGATACAGTCCAAAGAACGGTAGGGTCCAGGTCGAAGAAACTAACGGAATTTTTATAAGACTAGGCACAATTCCGTTTGCGCACTAATCACGAAGGTGTCGGAGTTACTTAGTCCTGAGTGACTTGGTCAAAGACGGACACGGCACCAGCAGCCAGTGGAGGTTTAACAACAGCTGAGGTGTGTATATAGTATTGTAGTCTACTGTGTGCTCCGATTTTTACGCGAAAAGTCACTGGCCCAACCAATACGTAATGACAAAAATTCACCTAATAAGTTAATTCATTTACGCGAGTGCCGCATGTTTCTTTTCTTGATACCAATAACAAGGTCCTTAGACGCTTCCAATAAAATCGAGCACAACCCATGTAGTTTATTGGTTCCATGGCATAATACAGGCACGCTCACAATATAAGTAACGTGTAAAACGAGATAAATCATAATACCTGTTTCCCTCTCGCTCACATGTAAATAGGGACAGGTTTTTAAGGCCCGAAGGCCAACACACCCTCCATCCTCCCGCACTAAAACTGTACTCGGATGAGTAAGACAGTGCACGGCACTTTCACCTCTTGTCTCTTCGGGCCATTCACTTTTCTTTATTGCCGTAACTCGTTACTCTACCGGTTTTCTCAAAAACTCGTCCTCCTCGCCAATCAAGAGGACTCCGACTTTTAATTATTAAAGCCTTTACCTGAGTACCCAANCACCTCTTGTCTCTTCGGGCCATTCACTTTTCTTTATTGCCGTAACTCGGTACTCTGCCGGTTTTCTCAAAAACTCGTCCTCCTCGCCAATCAAGAGTACTCCGACTTTTAATTATTAAAGCCTTTACCTGAGTACCCAATTATGGGTCATCAGTAGGACCAGTGACTTTTCGNTACTCCGACTTTTAATTATTAAAGCCTTTACCTGAGTACCCAATTATGGGTCATCAGTAGGACCAGTGACTTTTCGCTTTAAAATCGGAGGAAACATAGGCTTCAATACTATATACACAACTCAGCTGTTGTTATACCTCCATTGGCTGCTGGTGCCGTGTGCGTCTTTGACCAAGACACTCAGGACTAAGTAACTGGGTCACTAAAACTTCGTGATTTGTGCACAAACAGTTAACGCGGGCTAGAACATTTTTTAGCCAATCAAAGAAGCTGGACGACTCTACAGTGCTTTGGACTGTATCTTGTCTCGAAACCTCTTCGCGAAATATCACTGCCCCTAGTAATCAGAAATTCGCCGATTCTATTGGTCGAAATCCTCCAATCTCTTGCCAATTTTTGTGGTGAATTCATGCCATAATCTGTGTAGTGGTTTGTCTTCCAGTATGGTTCCTGCTTCCAAGTGAATGCCCATTTCTTCCACTTGTTCCTTGAACCGATCTCTCAGAACTTCGGTTTTTAGGCAGTCCGTTGTTACATGCTGCACAGTGTCATATACACCGCAGACCTCGCAGAGCGGGGACACCACGAGTCGCAAGCTGTGAGGTTTGGCCTTGAAGTTGCCATGGCCGGACAGTGAAATTTGACGTTTTAAACGACCTGTCGGCTAGACTCCACACTCCTATGCGTTTTCGAGCTTCATCTTTCTGTTCATTGGCTGCTGCACTTGCATGTAGCCAGTTTTACCTTGGACCATTTGGAAGGGGGATTCGATGCTTGTTCCTTTGCAGGTCTTTTATTGGTTGACAGTTCACCTTGGGCATGTCTAACAAATTGTGATCCAACTAAAAATATTAAACAAAATGTTATATTCTCATATAGAGTCTGGCTTTTCCCAAAATTTTGTGAAATTTTCTAGTCCGTACATATAAAAGACTATTATCCTGCTGATGGTTTGAAGAACTGTCACACAAATAAAGCATAGGCTGTTAATGGCCAACAGAGAGCTCTTGATAGCCCTCCTGGAAGTAAACCTTCTTTTATGAAATTTATTACTATTCTTCCACCACGTATAGAATTAACATTGTGATCTTTTCAGTCATGCATCATTAACGGACACACTGAACTTATATTAGAATTGTACATACTTTACAAATATGCTAATCTTTACTCTTATACGCATTATAAGAATATAAAACTAAAGAAAACATTTCAGTAGTCAAACAATTTATTCCAGAACTTTTAATTCAACGTTAATGCAAGCAACTACTTTCCACCCGTCATTACAAGAGCCCTGAAAAATTCGCGGATTCATTTCGGGACAAGCTGGAATTCGAAACACGTGTGTTTATAAAACTTCAGCCATTGGTCCAAAAAGGCGTTTGACACCTCCTGGGAAAGGCTGGCCCAACCGTCGCCTTCTACTGTGACAGCAGACAACCAATGTGCGGTTGATATCGACATATTTGCACATAAGACTGTTGAGTCTAGCCTGCAGGTCATTTAACTCGCGAATCTTTCTGGTCTCTAGTCATTACTAACTTTGCAGAGTGCATACCACTTTGTGTGTCACGTTAAAAATATATGCAAGTTGGAGTGGTGATATTTTTCAAAAGATAATTTTATAAGATCTCAACTAACAGTGTACGGTCTACCACTCATGTTATACGTAAATAAACATCTTATCCTGCGGAATAGTCGAATGCCCTTCCAAGAAAGGTTTATAAATTAAACTTTAGAATGGGAAATGTTTCTCTCACGCCGCTACTGTCATAAAATAAATGTGTTTTTTCCCCCCGAAAAATTTCCGTTCTAACAGTAAGATTTAAAAATCTTAACAACACCAATGACAAGAAGTGTTTATCCACTTCACTGGGTGGGGAATATGGTACGAGATTAAACGATAAGATATTCTTGTTGTACAATAGTTCAAGGGGTGCGGCAGATGATTTTACTTCGTAACATTCATATTTCATGCCGAGATATCGTGGGGGACCGAGGGAGGGGCTCGAAGCACTCGGCCATAAATTTTAGGGTTTCGAAAATTTTTTTTTACCAAAGCGAAGTTTGCTTTTCCCCTCTTAAAAAAAAAGCTAACTGCTGTTGGCGACTCTTTCTTCCCGAACTCTTTTCCAACCTTTCACCACATTTTCTATTTCACAAAACGATCACCACCTGCTGCAACAAACGCCTCTCCGCGGATTAATTGAATCTCCAAGCCAGTTATTTTGTTCCTGAAGCGTGTTATCGATCCCCACACTGCCCATTCAACCCTTTTCCATCCCCAACTACCCCCCCCTCTCTCTCTCTCTCTCTCTCTACACAATTTCCATTCCACCCCTGGGAATGACACGGGTGTGTCTTAACAAAGAAACATAATCTCTCGTCTTTCCCACCTTTCCTTCTCTACTTTCAAGAGTACGCATTTTCAGCCACCACGCGAGGGTTTGAGGGGGTGAAAGAGGGTGATGCGGAAACAGTGTTTAACACAATCTGCTCGCGCCTTTCCAAACGAACGAGCCACGATCCCCGTGAAATTCCTCTACCTTTACACCAGGGCGATGGCCGTTGGACGTGGGATAAAAAATGTTAACTCGGTATAAAGTGGTGGAAAAAAAAAAAAATTGTACACGCGCAGAAATCTCAAACCAGAGCCGGATTCAAAAGCCAGTGAAGAGTGAGATGGCGTGCGCTTGAATTCAAGGGTACGCATTTATATAAAAGTGTAAAAAAAAAAAACGTCCTAAAAATTTATTTTCTGGTATTCCTTTAGCAATTTCCACAGGTTTACGGCTTATAACGTGAATACAAAACGTTTCTGAACGGATATAAATTACGCAAAATAAAAACGATACAAATAAAAATAGTTACACTCTTTAAAATTCCTTGCAATTATCCATAACTGTAAGGCCATTTGAAATTACGAAAAATTATTAACTATCGGCAAATACATTTAGAAATTATGTAAATACTTCATGACTTTTGATTAAAAAAAGTAAGCTCCAAAAATACGTAACTCACATAGTTCTCGAAAATGTCAGGTCATTTGCAGAGATAAAGTAAATAGAAAGGCTACAAACCCTCCAGCCATACCTTCGTGTACATATGCACTGGTGCCCCAGAATTTTACCAAAAAGACATCCCACAAATAAAAAAATTAATTTTTAAGGTATCCGCTTAAAACCAATTAGAGGCGAATGGATTTCCCCAACTGTTTTGGTAGCAGCGTACGCTGAAATTCCAAGTTCTTGACATGCTCGTGGGGCCGCGGTGGTGCAGTGGTCAGATTACTCGCCTCCCACCTAGGCGAACCAAGTTCGATTCCCGGCGGGAATGCTAACCGGGAATCGCTCCAGACGGTGCCGCTGGTCAGGGGTTTTTCTCGGGGGTCTTCCGTTTCCCCCGCCCTTGCATTCCAGTGCTGAGCCCCCACACTCACCTCACATAACTCGCACGTTTCGCACATGTGAAAATCCGGGAGCGACCCCGCCGGGAATCAAACCACTTCCGCCTAAGTGGGAGTCGAGTGCTCTGACCACTGCATAACCGCGGTCAATATTATTAATTAAAAATTTTTGTTTTGTTACATATTTTGTCATCAAATGAAAAAAACAGCATGTTTTTTAAATAATATTGTGGGTTTTCCATTAGATATGAATGCTTACTTTTTAATGGTAAATAATCAAACTGCGGGCGTTTTGCCACGTACGAACAACTAGTTATTTAATTTTTTATGCGAAAAAAGGCATTTTTACTTGAATGAAATACAAGCTAACCCAGCTCAGAGCACCATTCGGTAGCCTACGAAGCTGCACCCTTGGCGGTGAACGAACCATACGTGTCTGTCTGGGCAGTTACGTCGGGCGCAGCTGTCGCACGGCAAGTTCCATAACTATTTTACGGGCTGCTGCAACTACCTTTGCGAGCCCCGCCGTTGCCTTTAACAGCGGCCTCCCTCCAACGAACCCCCTTTCCGCCAGACCCCAGCCGAATCCTTCCTGCCGCTGTAATCAATCAATCAAGCTGCCCTCGAGTGGCTCGGACCTAATCTAGACTCTCGCGGTCGGGCTTGCGGGGGAAGGGGGGGTTGGCACCCCCCATATTACCCCTCTTCGCAATAGCTTTACCCCTCTCCTCGTCGTTCTGGTCCTGCGTGACTTTCGCTGCGGCAAGCTGCAATCGAAGTGTTCTTGTCGAGGCCGGGGAGAATCTG
>NQII01006952.1:236760-276738 GCA_002778355.1 Clitarchus hookeri | reverse complement strand
CACGTCATTAATAATTGGCATAATAAGACACAAGTCTTTTCAAAGCCCATTTGTAAGCGATAAATTAACAATTACATTAAAACTTTGGACCTATATCCTCTCTTCGTGCTGGCAACCTAACGGCATAACTGTATCCGCGCTTGCCGCTGTTTGTAATGTTATATGCATGCAGCTAACGACTAGGGTGTTTTTTCAAAGGTTGATTTTCAAAAGTTTCTTCCGGTCGTGAACCGACTATATGCGGCATCTGTTGAGGGGAAAAATAAACTCTTACTACCGCAGTAACCACTCAACAATGTCCTACAAAGACTGCTTCAACTATATAAATATATATCTTGCGAGTAATTCAGAGGGCTTTACATCATATTAGTGTGTACTATGATTATTTTTTGGTTAATTATCTTAAAGTAAATTATGTACAGGGTCTATTTACAGCTCTTCGCGGACAATCGTACTCGTGATGAATAACGCGCGACAGATGTGATGTTGGCCTTACCAAACATAGGTTCGTACTCACATCATGCGATTTTCATTGCTGCTACACCATCAAACTCCGACATTTGCGATACAATAACAAAACAAAAGATGTTCATACTCAGCTCGCTTCGGAGTGCGCTACAAACCAACAAAATCGCTTCACAGCGAACTGAATATTGCTGTATGCTATGTTCGTAATCAGCCCGCTGACATCCTGCAGCACACAGATTTAACCACTGCCAGCACTATTAAAACCCAATTTTATATCGACACCAGAGAAATTTTTTTGGCGTAGTTCGACCACCGATCAGCCTATGCTCCCACTTATTTTTCATGTCACTTGTGGGTTTTCAGAAACCGACTACTCTACCTATGGCGAGTACCTAAACGAACAGAGGCAGCCCCTTCAAACCCGAAGAGATGGAGAGGGATCTCATATACACTCTCCCTACAGTGCCCTCTGGGTAATGGTTTAAGACAGTTTAAATCCTCACTGAGCATAAGTCTTACACCCATTACAGGCCTGTTGCTCACCCAACCAAACCCACCCCGGAGGTCAGACCACGCTCAAACATTGTATGGAGTGGGACAACCTGCAGCCCCTGTGATGGTTTCTACCACACAGCTAGGGACTAGGGAACAGCACCAAGTGAGGCCCCAGTGCTCTGAATTGAAATATTATTTTCCATCATCAGCTATCCACAGGGCTCTCAGGTTTTCATCATTGCCTGTTCAGTGTACAGCACTCTGTCCATCCGCCTGCAAGACGGCCAGGCGGCTGAACTGTAATAGGCATGTGACCATTACCATACATTAGAATTTCTTCACTTTGGAATTCCTGTCTTGGGCCCCAACAGACTGAGTGCCAAGTGGTTCAACACCCCACCAAGTGATTGGGCCTATGTTAAAGCTCTTTGCCCAAGCCATCATGGCAGATACCCTGGTCAAGTCACGAGGAAACTGGTATCCCATAGGATACAGGAGGCAGTTGAGGGAATTATGAAGGAAATTAAGGAGCTAGATGAGATAGAACCATCAGTTAGACAATGGTATTCCGCTATTGTACCAAATTAGAAAAAAAAATGTCTCTCTTAAGTTTTTTTTGTGGATAATCGCCAGCTTAATAATGTGACTAAGAAAGACTCTTATCCACTTCCATGGATAAAATACACATTGAACAGCATTCCAGGTTTCCATTGGTTTTCTACTTTGGACATAAATACTGGGTACTGGCAGTACAAGTTGGCCCAGAGGACGAAGAGAAGAGTGTATTTTGTGAGCAAAGGGAAAAGAATCTGGCAGTTCAAGGTTCGGCCTTTTGGGCTGTGTAATGCCCTTACCACATTCGAGCACCGATGGAAAAGCCCTTCCTTTAGATACCTGTCAGGTTTACTTGGATTACATATTTTTGATAGGAAGGACATTTAAATAGCACGTATCATTCTCAAACTCTGCATTTTAGAAAGTTTACTCAGCCAACTTGAAACTAGTTCCTAAGAAGTGTCAGCTTTCTCAAAAGATAATAAATAAATTTCTTGGAACATGAAGTGTCTGTCCATGGAATTGAAACAGAACCCAAGAAGATCAAAGCCGTAAGAAATTGGCCGAAACCAAATGAGAAAACCGAAGTACGTAGTTTTCTGGGTTTATATGCCTACTACTGTTGATTTGTATCTGGGTTCACTGTGATCGCTAAACCACTACATGAAACGACTAAGGCTAAAAGGTAATTTCATTGGACCTCTGAGCGTAAAGATGCTTTTAGTAAATTAAAGGAAATTGTAATGTCTCCACCAGTCCTAGGAGGGCATGTTCATTTCGGATACTGATGCTAATGATGTAGGTATTTAAGGAGTTTTAGCTGAAATTCAGGATGGAATGAAGATATTTACTAAAATACTTTAGAAAGGTATTGCACAAGCCTGAGAGATATTACTGTTTTACAATCAGGGTGATACTGGCCATGGTGAAGGCAATTTCACACTTTCACCCCTAACTTTATGGCCAATCATGCTTCATTATGCTGGCNCTGGCCATGGTGAAGGCAATTTCACACTTTCACCCCTAACTTTATGGCCAATCATGCTTCATTATGCTGGCTACTTAATTTGAAGAACCCTGAAGGTCAAATAGCCTGGTGGATATGCCATCTTATATAATAAAATAATATGTCTTTCAAATACATAATAGATCTGGATGCCTTCACAGCAATGCAGATGCACTTTCTAGGAGGTCATATTATCCATTCTCCTGTCATTGTGAGCATCAAGAAGAAATGAGTAATAATTCGCTGAATGTATGGAGGACAATAATTCGGGTTCTATATCTTGTAATGGGCCACTTACTTGGAGTGATGAGTATATTGGGAAAGATAGGCTAAAGGATCCTACTTTTCATCCATTACTAGAGATGAAAGAAACTGGATGTCCCAAAAAATAAGAAGATATATCCAGCCTGAGCACAGTAGTCAAAGAATGCTGGGCACAATGGAATTCCCTCGTACTGAAGAACAGCGTGCCTTACAGGAGCTGGGAATGTGCATTTGGAAAGCACGCACTTTTACAGTTGGTACTTCCAGAATGCAGGGATTCCGAAGTCTTAAAGGAACTGCATAATGTGGCAGCCAGTAGTCACTTTAATGTTAATGAGACCCTCGACAGAGTTATACTTAAATTCTACTGGCTTCATTGTCGGGAGGATGCTGAGAAATGGTGCCGAAAGGGCAACATCTGCACTGCGAGGAAGAGCCCAAGGACCAGGGGACAAGGTCACCTCCAGTAATACAACAATGCAGCCCCATTCGAGAGGATGGCAGTGGATATTCTGGGATCCTGACCTATCACTGAGTAAGGTAATCGGTATCTACTGGTGGTCCCAGATTATTTTTCTAACTGGACTGAAGTCATTCCCTTCCCAAATCAAGAATAATATACTGTGGTCGATGCACTCGTAGATCCTGTCTCGAGGTTTGGGGTGCCACTAGAATTTAATTTCGAATAGGAAATAAATTTTGGAGTTGCCATGTTTAAGGATGTAACAAAAATTCTGGGGATGAAAAAAACTAGGACTACAGCTTTACACCCTCGGTCGGATGGAATGGTTGAGAGACTTAACCACACTCTTGAACAGTACCTGCCGATCTCTGTGGCAGACAACAAATATGAATGGGATTCAAAGGTGCCACTGTTTCTTCTTGCTTACCACTCGGTATTTCCCGAGTCTACAAGGGTAAAACCAAAAAAAAAGATACTGTTTGGAAGAGAGCTACGTCTCCCCTAGTGACCTGCTGTTCGGCTGACTGAAAGAAGAGGAAGTTGCAGTCCTTGAATATATTAGCAAATGAAATAAACTGCCAGTTGGCATTCATGACTTTTCTCGGCAGCCCCTTAGAATAAATAGCGTAAGGATGAAAACGTGGCATGACAGAATGTCGTGCAAGGTATTTGAAGGACAACTGGCGTGGCTGTTCAACCAACAGAGGCGAAAAGTGCACTGCCCGAAGCTACAGAAATGTCGGGAATGCGCTGATAGGAGTGAGTCTGAAGAAGAACAATGATGTGGTCTGTTGGATTTAACGTCAAGGCTCTCGTGTGAAGCAGAAACTTTTCCACGTCGACCGACTGGCACTCTACAAAGGTCCGGATTTTGCATAATTTGTTTCGAACGAAAATTGTTTGCAAAATTTGTTCCGAACGAATAGACATTTAGAGGAAGGCATAATGTTCAATACGCAAGGACTAGGCAAGTAACCTGAGGATAAAACGCAAGCCGCCGTGTGCCGCCGCGATAAACCTATCGCGACTCGCAAGCTCCTTACCTTAAGCGGATTGAATTTCTGTGGTTATCTGTGCAGGAATTTACTGGTTCAATACCCTATTCTTTCTTAGCGTGACTTGAAGNTGGATTGAATTTCTGTGGTTATCTGTGCAGGAATTTACTGGTTCAATACCCTATTCTTTCTTAGCGTGACTTGAAGTACGGGGAACCTTCCAGATCGGGCCAGCGAGACTACTTAAACTGCGGCGGGTGAGAGTTGAGTGTTCGGAGGATTGCGATACATTAAGCGACATGTGTGTGAAGACAATGAAGCGATGAGCCAGCATAGCATCAAGTGGAGGGAGAGTGACCAGCGGGAGTGAAGTGTGCGGACTGCTAACATTGGTGCAGTGGAGAGGAAGACTGGCGGGCGAGACTACTTAAACTGCGGCGGGTGAGAGTTGAGTGTTCGGAGGATTGCGATACATTAAGCGACATGTGTGTGAAGACAAGGAAGCGATGAGCCAGCATAGCATCAAGTGGAGGGAGAGTGACCAGCGGGAGTGAAGTGTGCGGACTGCTAACATTGGTGCAGTGGAGAGGAAGACTGGCGTGCGAGACTACTTAAACTGCGGCGGGTGAGAGTTGAGTGTTCGGAGGATTGCGATACATTAAGCGACATGTGTGTGNAAAAAAAAAAACCGATAAATGAATTATTATAGGTTAAACAAGATAATCGCAGAAATTCTCTAGCACGTGTGTCAACCACAGCCAGTCAACAACACACGGAACGAAGGTTTGTAAACAAATGGCCGCTCTACTTTAACCTTGAGCGGGATCATGTGACTACGCAAGAAACGTTGAAATCTAAATACGTTAGCATCACATCATTAATAATTGGCATAATAAGACACAAGACTTTTCAAAGCCCATTTGTAAGCGATAAATTAACAATTACATTAAAACTTTGGAACTATATGCTCTCTTCGTGCTGGCAACCTAACGGCATAACTGTATCCGCGCTTGCCGCTGTTTGTAATGTTATATGCATGTAGCTAACGACTAGGGTGTTTTTTCAAAGGTTGATTTTCAAAAGTTTCTTCTCGTCGTGAACCTACTATATGCGGCATCTGTTGAGGGGAAAAATAAACTCTTACTACCGCAGTAACCACTCAACAATGTCCTACAAAGACTGCTTCAACTATATAAATATATATCTTGCGAGTAATTCAGAGGGCTTTACATCATATTAGTGTGTACTATGATTATTTTTTGGTTAATTATCTTAAAGTAAATTATGTACAGGGTTTATTTACAGCTCTCCGCGGACAATCGTACTCGTGATGAATAACGCGCGACAGATGTGATGTTGGCCTTACCAAACATAGGTTCGTACTCACATCATGCGATTTTCATTGCTGCTACACCTTCAAACTCCGACATTTGCGATAGAATAACAAAACAAAAGATGTTCATACTCAGCTCGCTTCGGAGTGCGCTACAAACCAACAAAATCGCTTCACAGCGAACTGAATATTGCTGTATGCTATGT
This sequence comes from Clitarchus hookeri, assembly GCA_002778355.1. Classification (NCBI taxonomy): domain Eukaryota; kingdom Metazoa; phylum Arthropoda; class Insecta; order Phasmatodea; family Phasmatidae; genus Clitarchus; species Clitarchus hookeri. The sequence goes on along the minus strand of NQII01006952.1, from coordinate 270,953 downwards.
TCGTAATCAGCCCGCTGACATCCTGCAGCACACAGATTTAACCACTGCCAGCACTATTANCGCGGACAATCGTACTCGTGATGAATAACGCGCGACAGATGTGATGTTGGCCTTACCAAACATAGGTTCGTACTCACATCATGCGATTTTCATTGCTGCTACACCATCAAACTCCGACATTTGCGATACAATAACAAAACAAAAGATGTTCATACTCAGCTCGCTTCGGAGTGCGCTACAAACCAACAAAATCGCTTCACAGCGAACTGAATATTGCTGTATGCTATGTTCGTAATCAGCCCGCTGACATCCTGCAGCACACAGATTTAACCACTGCCAGCACTATTAAAACCCAATTTTATATCGACACCAGAGAAATTTTTTTGGCGTAGTTCGACCACCGATCAGCCCATGCTCCCACTTATTTTTCATGGCACTTGTGGGTTTTCAGAAACCGACTACTCGACCTATGGCGAGTACCTAAACGAACAGAGGCAGCCCCTTCAAACCCGAAGAGATGGAGAGGGATCTCATATACACTCTCCCTACAGTGCCCTCTGGGTAATGGTTTAAGACAGTTTAAATCCTCACTGAGCATAAGTCTTACACCCATTACAGGCCTGTTGCTCACCCAACCAAACCCACCCCGGAGGTCAGACCACACTCAAACATTGTATGGAGTGGGACAACCTGCAGCCCCTGTGATGGTTTCTACCACACAGCTAGGGACTAGGGAACAGCACCAAGTGAGGCCCCAGTGCTCTGAATTGAAATATTATTTTCCATCATCAGCTATCCACAGGGCTCTCAGGTTTTCATCATTGCCTGTTCAGTGTACAGCACTCTGTCCATCCGCCTGCAAGACGGCCAGGCGGCTGAACTGTAATAGGCATGTGACCATTACCATACATTAGAATTTCTTCACTTTGGAATTCCTGTGTCTTTGGCCCCAACAGACTGAGTGCCAAGTGGTTCAACACCCCACCAAGTGATTAGGCCTAGGTTAAAGCTCTTTGCGAGGAAACTGGTATCCCATAGGATGCAGGAGGCAGTTGAGGGAATTATGAAGGAAATTAAGGAGCTAGATGAGATAGAACCATCAGTTAGACAATGGTATTCCGCTATTGTACCAAATTAGAAAAAATAAATGTCTCTCTTAAGTTTTTTTTGTGGATAATCGCCAGCTTAATAATGTGACTAAGAAAGACTCTTATCCACTTCCATGGATAAAAGACACATTGAACAGCATTCCAGGTTTCCAATGGTTTTCTACTTTGGACATAAATACTGGGTACTGGCAGTACAAGTTGGCCCAGAGGACGAAGAGAAGAGTGTATTTTGTGAGCAAAGGGAAAAGAATCTGGCAGTTCAAGGTTCGGCCTTTTGGGCTGTGTAATGCCCTTACCACATTCGAGCACCGATGGAAAAGCCCTTCCTTTAGATACCTGTCAGGTTTACTTGGATTACATATTTTTGTATAGGAAGGACATTTAAATAAAACGTATCATTCTCAAACTCTGCATTTTAGAAAGTGTCCTCAGCCAACTTGAAACTAGTTCCTAAGAAGTGTCAGCTTTCTCAAAAGATAATAAATAAATTTCTTGGAACATGAAGTGTTTGTCCATGGAATCNAAAGATAATAAATAAATTTCTTGGAACATGAAGTGTCTGTCCATGGAATTGAAACAGAACCCAAGAAGATCAAAGCCGTAAGAAATTGGCCGAAACCAAATGAGAAAACCGAAGTACGTAGTTTTCTGGGATTATATGCCTACTACTGTTGATTTGTATCTGGGTTCACTGTGATCGCTAAACCACTACATGAAAAGACTAAGGCTAAAAGGTAATTTCATTGGACCTCTGAGCGTAAAGATGCTTGAAGTAAATTAAAGGAAATTGTAATGTCTCCACCAGTCCTAGGGGGGCATGTTCATTTCGGATACTGATGCTAATGATGTAGGTATTTAAGGAATTTTAGCTGAAATTCAGGATGGAAAGAAGATATTTACTAAAATACTTTAGAAAGGTATTGCACAAGCCTGAGAGATATTACTGTTTTACAAGCAGGGAGATACTGGCCATGGTGAAGGCAATTTCACACTTTCACCCCTAACTTTATGGCCAATCATGCTTCATTATGCTGGCTACTTCATTTGAAGAACCCTGAAGGTCAAATAGCCTGGTGGATACGCCATCTTATATAATAAAATTATATGTCTTTCAAATACATAATAGATCTGGATGCCTTCACAGCAATGCAGATGTACTTTCTAGGAGGTCATATTATCCATTCTCCTGTCATTGTGAACATCAAGAAGAAATTAGTAACAATTCGCTGTATGTATGGAGGACAATAATTCGGGTTCTATATCTTGTAATGGGCCACTTACTTGGAGTGATGAGTATATTGGGAAAGATAGGCTAAAGGATCCTACTTTTCATCCATTACTAGAGATGAAAGAAACTGGATGTCCCAAAAAATAAGAAGATATATCCAGCCTGAGCACAGTAATCAAAGAATGCTGGGCACAATGGAATTCCCTCGTACTGAAGAACGGCGTGCCTTACTGGAGCTGGGAATGGACATTTGGAAAGCACGCACTTTTACAGTTGGTACTTCCAGAATGCAGGGATTCCGAAGTCTTAAAGGAACTGCATAATGTGGCAGCCAGTAGTCACTTTAATGTTAATGAGACCCTCGACAGAGTTATACTTAAATTCTACTGGCTTCATTGTCGGGAGGATGCTGAGAAATGGTGCCGAAAGGGCAACATGTGCACTGCGAGGAAGGGCCCAAGGACCAGGGGACAAGATCACCTCCAGAAATACAACAATGCAGCCCCATTCGAGAGGATGGCAGTGGATATTCTGGGATCCTGACCTGTCACTGAGTAAGGTAATCGGTATCTACTGGTGGCCCCAGATAATTTTTGTAAGTGGTCTGAAGTCATTCCCCTCCCAAATCAAGAATAATATACTGTGGTCGATGCACTCGTAGATCCTGTCTCGAGGTTTAGGGTGCCACTAGAATTTAATTTCGAATAGGAAATAAATTTTGGAGTTGCCATGTTCAAGGATGTAACAAAAATTCTGGGGATGAAAAAAACTAGGACTACAGCTTTACACCCTCGGTTGGATGGAATGGTTGAGAGACTTAACCACACTCTTGAACAGTACCTGCCGATCTTTGTGGCAGACAACAAAAATGAATGGGATTCAAAGGTGCCACTGTTTCTTCTTGCTTACCACTCGGTATTTCCCAAGGGTAAAACCAAAAAAAGATACTGTTTGGAAGAGAGCTACGTCTCCCTAGTGACCTGCTGTTCGGCTGACTGAAAGAAGAGGAAGTTGCAGTCCTTGAATATATTAGCAAATGAAATAAACTGCCAGTTGGCATTCATGACTTTTCTCGGCAGCCCCTTAGAATAAATAGCGCAAGGATGAAAACGTGGCATGACAGAATGTCGTGCAAGGTATTTGAAGGACAACTGGCGTGGCTGTTCAACCAACAGAGGCGAAAAGTGCACTGCCCGAAGCTACAGAAATGTCGGGAATGCGCCGATAGGAGTCTGAAGAAGAACAATGATGTGGTCTGTTGGATTTAACGTCAAGGCTCTCGTGTAAAGCAGAAACTTTTCCACGTCGACCGACTGGCACTCTACAAAGGTCCGGATTTTGCATAATTTGTTTCGAACGAAAATTGTTTGCAAAATTTGTTCCGAACGAATAGACATTTAGAGGAAGGCATAATGTCCAATACGCAAGGACTAGGCAAGTAACCTGAGGATAAAACGCAAGCCGCCGTGTGCCGCCACGATAAACCTATCGCGACTCGCAAGCTCCTTACCTTAAGTGGATTGAATTTCTGTGGTTATCTGTGCAGGAATTTACTGGTTCAATACCCTATTCTTTCTTAGCGTGACTTGAAGTACGGGGAACCTTCCAGATCGGGCCAGCGAGACTACTTAAACTGCGGCGGGTGAGAGTTGAGTGTTCGGAGGATTGCGATACATTAAGCGACATGTGTGTGAAGACAAGGAAGCGATGAGCCAGCATAGCATCAAGTGGAGGGAGAGTGACCAGCGGGAGTGAAGTGTGCGGACTGCTAACATTGGTGCAGTGGAGAGGAAGACTGGCGGGCGAGACTACTTAAACTGCGGCGGGTGAGAGTTGAGTGTTCGGAGGATTGCGATACATTAAGCGACATGTGTGTGAAGACAAGGAAGCGAGGAGCCAGCATAGCATCAAGTGGAGGGAGAGTGACCAGCGGGAGTGAAGTGTGCGGACTGCTAACATTGGTGCAGTGGAGAGGAAGACTGGCGGGCGAGACTATAGAACTGGATGCGTCAGTGTAAGACATTTTGAATGAATGATCGCAATAGACAGACTGAATATGTCTAAATAATGAGTGTGAATTAAGTGACTGAAACCAACAATGAAAAGGACTCCAATCAGTAATGACATATACATTTAATATTGCTGTCACTTAGGACAAAAAGATTAATACTGGCGATATTAAGTTTAATGTTGTAAATAATAGTTGTGTGAATAAATTAAAAATCAAATTTAGTACTTTTATTTTTATTCGGAACTCCATCCCACACGAACAAGGATACGCCTTCTAGCGTCTTATACCAATGTTAATTCCCTGTTTAGTACAGTGACGAGAATTTGTGGCTCGCGGAGGATATAAAAGTAAATAAGTATAGCTTTTCTTTCTGTGTATAATAGTGAAAGTGTAGAGTTCTACGTGGCGATTCAACAGAGCACGAAAAAGCTAGGTTTGTTTATAAAATTTGGGTAATGTACTCACAGCAATACTATCAAAACCTGTGTGTACAATAGGTTAGTCACGTAACACTACTTACCTTCCAGGCTGATTATAATGTTACCAGCTTAAAAATAATATACACATTTTTTCCTTCTGCAAAACCGCTTACAATAATAATTATTCAAAGCAACATACCAGTGTACTATGTAATCCATTAAGACGTGTAATGAATAACATTCTCCCTGAAAAAACTTTTTCAAAAAATAAGTAATTAATTTTAGTTCCCATTCCCTTTCTCTTCATTACCACCTAAAATGCACATTGGATTGGACATTGTAAATGTCAAACACCTGATTTCAGTAAGTGAAATTAAGCTTTCTGAAAATTCAGTTATAAACTCCTTACTTGTGAGTCAATAAAACTGAATGCGACTCAGTAACTTGACGCAGTAGAATTTGACTGGTAATGACGGTAAGTTGTAATTAAAACAGTAACATTTAAACATAATTATGATTATTCTGTTGCCAGCCGTTCAAATGGTGAAGTTTTCAATCATCCACACTAACATGTCACTGATTTTGAGCCTTTTCACTATTTCAAGAGCATGCTACAAAGTAAAATGAGCACTACAATTTCAGAATATTTGTTACTGATCTGTACAAGGGTGGGAGCCCTCATGATGCTGTAGATAAATGAGGGAGATGATTGGTACTGCGACGTAAAGTAGCTACAATCTTAGGATATTGCGAGGGTTGGTACTAACGAAGCAGGCAGTCACCCTTCGCGCCACACAGGGCAATTGCTCTGATCAGGAGGGGATGATTCCTCGTGTCGCATCCCTTCCATATCTCCACCCTACAACGGTAATTTCATTCATAGGAAATATTAGCTGCGATATTGCCTGGGTGACCTAGAGGTTGCCCTATGATCAATCTCGCACTAGAATATTGATACGGCAATAGAATCACCCCAAAAATACAGAAATATGAAAGGGAATATTTCATGCTACCCTCGTTCGTAGAAATTAAAATCTTGAGTTGTTGGCTTTCAAGAGCCGGAGGGAAATCTTAGATGGAAAAACTTGGCATTCAAAAATTTATTTGATGTTTCCTAACTGGTGGTATTTCTTGCGTTTCTAACAATTTTGTCAGAATTTTTGTTCAAAATATTAGATATAAAAGCGCACTTACCCGTTTACAAAAATTTCACTACTGAATCTTAATGCTTCAATATTATCTTTAAATGTTAGAATTTATTGTTCTTTAAATTTTAATGTAGGACGAAATACGAAAATCATTTGTTCTTGTTCGGGCGAATTCGTGGTTACATCCGGCTTTTGTCACTTAAGTTATAAAATGAAATATTCAATTACAAGGTTTTATTGTTGAAGTATAAATCTTTTGCTTGAAAATGTTTGATGTGAACAGTAAAAAGTCTCTAAATAAAAATTATTTTCCAACCAAAATTTTAACGACTTTAACAAAAAGTTGTAAAAAGGACTTAAATTTTTTGTATAGTCGTTTAAAAATGTTGGAGTAACTGTATATTAATCACAGAATTTTGTGCAGACATTGTCTTAGGTGGCTTATGTTTAAAAAATAAATCTTTGGCAGGATTGCAGTGTGTACTTTCATTACGAAGAGGTTGGGTTTTCTTTACTTTTATAATATAATCAGAAATTGAAGGCCTTCTCACGTAATTCATACGTAATTTCTTATTACCATATTATTTAAATATAAGCAATTTAAAAAAAACGTAAATCTTGCGTGTTATGAGATAACGGGAAACTAGCAAGAAAGAGAGTTGCGAAATTCAGTACTACCTAGTAGATTGTTATTTAATTTGCGAATAAAGTCTTTTGAGGTTTCCATTTTATGTTCTATTTAACTACGGTCTGTAATTTCAGATTGTTTCACATAACTGAGCCAGTTAAATGAGCCACTGTAGCAAAGCAAACAAAACTACACTTTTGTAAGCTCAGGTTTAGCATTATGATATTTTAATTTCCGGCTTAATATTTTCCAAATATATACCTAGTGATTGCAATATTCTTTGTTCTTGAGGAGGGGTAAATTTATGTCATTTTCTGCCACGCAGGAAGTAAGATACAAAAGAATAAATTTGTATTTATCCCATCTTATAAATTGAAATCCCTGCAAGTTGATGTCAGATGACGGGGTACACTCTCTCCCTACCTCCCTCAACATCTCAGCAACTCTAGGCGAGCCGCCTGTCGCCTGCCGGTCAGTCAGATAACCACTGGCGTGTGCGGTCCTGCCTTGCGGAAAGGAAATGGGGGATGAAAACGAAAATAAAAGTGAAACCACGACAAGCCACCCTCCGACGGAAGAGAGTGAAGCCCCACCTCCTCCCTCTTTTCCCCCATGTCATCGGCTCCTTCTTAAATTTTTTTCCCGGAAGATTCGACGGACCCGAAACGCTGGATTGCACCGACTTGCGATCTATCGAGCGCCGAACTGTGCGATTGTCGCCGGGACGTTGGAAGTCGACCGCTGAAAAGTCAATACATCGACGTGGTCTGCGTGTGGGAGGGCGGAGCGCGTCTATGAAAAAAGCGCAACCGATGATGTGTGCGCGTAAAGATAAAATTGTTTGTCCCGGCGTGATTTTATTCTACAGGCGACAGACATGTGGTGATTCGAGACGCTTGAAGTGGCAGGCATTGTAGCGCGGCCATTCAATAATTATTTTATATTCCATAGGCACCAACTCTAGCCCCCCTCCCCTTTTTTTAGTGTTTTGGCCAATCCTCCCAATAACTGTCAAATAGGAGTTCGGCTTCCCTAATATACTCACACGCTTCTCATTATAAAGTCAGTAACTGGTACGTGCAATCCAAAATTTTTGGTTACTAGTGAGAGTCGAAGCTGTTTTATGTAATGTGTTTGACATTAAATCGAAAGCATTGAAACTCGTCCTTCAATAATTTACATAAGACAACGTATATGTGGTTCACGTTTAAATTTCTTGATAGTTTAAGTGGTCTAGTGGGACGTGGTAGGCCTGCTCTAATTAGCAGTTCGCTTATGCCGCTTTAGCAAAAATATAACAGAAAACAACAAAGAATATCTCCGAATCACAAACATTATAAGAACGGAATAAATTCGTTTAGTCATCTAGTGACTGGAAACGCCTTGTTCGATGGAAGGTAAAATAAGAATCTCGGCAGTAAACTACAAGAAAATGGGAAAACCTACCCGAATATTTGGTGCGAGTTTNTGGAAGGTAAAATAAGAATCTCGGCAGTAAACTACAAGAAAATGGGAAAACCTACCCGAATATTTGGTGCGAGTTTCTTATTTCAAAATAGGAAGAATTTCCCCATGCGTATAAAGTACGTTGACAACTATCCCATAATCTGTCAGACGTGTTCAAATATTCTGTAATGTTTTCGATTACCCTGTAAACCCAAAATAACAATAAATTGCACCTGACGTAAGATATACATATATTTTTAGCAGTAGTATATGAAATTCGTACCGAACCTTTTTTTTTTTTNAATTGCACCTGACGTAAGATATACATATATTTTTAGCAGTAGTATATGAAATTCGTACCGAACCTTTTTTTTTTTTCAATACCGACTATTTTTGCTCCTACCAGATCCTTCAGCCAATCCCTTACTCATCATACATTATTTCGAGTCCGCGTATTTAGAATAATGGTTTACATACTGACCTTACTCCANCCCAATCCCTTACTCATCATACATTATTTCGAGTCCGCGTATTTAGAATAATGGTTTACATACTGACCTTACTCCATATTACACACTATACCACTGCTATAAGTTTGTTCGAGTCCATAGTCAGAAATTGTATCCAGTATGTTAATTTTCAGATCTCGCAGTCTGAAAACGTTGTTTCTGTGATATTTAAGGACAGCAAAGTAAAGTTTTCAACAACACGTAAAATTCCCAGGAAGCCAGATTTCTTACGCAAAGTGGGCAGGCAAATGAAACGAATGAGCGAGAAAGTGGGTTGTAAAATGTTAAACATCTGCATTATCATTCTCTCGATGAAGGGCGACAGACTATTTCCTATTAGGATCGAACCCACAACTTCGCTATATGTAAGTCAGGTAAGTTAACTGTAGGTTGTTTAATGAGTTTGTACTCATGTGTCTAGTTTTACTAGATAACATGCAACACTTCCTATTTGAATACAGGATGTCCTGACATACTTACTCGCTCTAACATCGTGCTTTGTGTCTCGCTGCGAACCTGCTTCCTGCAGACGGAGGTCAACGTACNGACATACTTACTCGCTCTAACATCGTGCTTTGTGTCTCGCTGCGAACCTGCTTCCTGCAGACGGAGGTCAACGTACACGAACACTGTATGAGAAGGGAGTAGTTTTGTTTGGAAATCGTCGATGGTAGAGTCTCTGCTACCTTGCTATGTCCGGAAACGGCTACTTAAAGCAGATAAATCATTGCAAGATCGACTATAGTACCTTTGCCGTATACCTACCTTGAAAGCTACAAACGTCGTTCTTAAGGAGGCATTTACAAAAGCAGAAAGTTTTCCATTCCAAGTTATATAATAACTTCCGTATTTGGTAAAACTTATTTTGATACATACTGTGAAATATTAACATCTAAAACCAAATATAATAAAAACATTTTCGTGGGCTTGAAGCTTGTAAAATGTAAGAGCGGATTTGAAAGCACAAGTGCTTATTCGAGATCTGTCAGAGACAATGTTGACTAACATANTTTGTAAAATGTAAGAGCGGATTTGAAAGCACAAGTGCTTATTCGAGATCTGTCAGAGACAATGTTGACTAACATAGTAATGGTGCCGGAGAAATAAGATAATGAACGTGATTTGTTACGTTGGGCTTATTGCTTAGTGTTAATGGTAGACCTTTAAAATGCACACAAAAGAGCATTTCTCTTAGCAGCACGATTACGAACTTGTTGATCTATATCAGACTCGACCTAGAAATAATAAAGAATAATTAAATTTGTAATAATTGAAAATCTTGAGCTTTGATTTTCTTATACACTATGTTACTTGGACTATCAAGGCAAAAGTATAATATTAGAATAATGATTTCAAAAGGTGATTACATTTGATTTAACNACTGCGGCGGGTGAGAGTTGAGTGTTCGGAGGATTGCGATACATTAAGCGACATGTGTGTGAAGACAATGAAGCGATGAGCCAGCATAGCATCAAGTGGAGGGAGAGTGACCAGCGGGAGTGAAGTGTGCGGACTGCTAACATTGGTGCAGTGGAGAGGAAGACTGGCGGGCGAGGCTACTTAAACTGCGGCGGGTGAGAGTTGAGTGTTCGGAGGATTGCGATACATTAAGCGACATGTGTGTGAAGACAATGAAGCGATGAGCCAGCATAGCATCAAGTGGAGGGAGAGTGACCAGCGGGAGTGAAGTGTGCGGACTGCTAACATTGGTGCAGTGGAGAGGAAGACTGGCGGGCGAGGCTATAGAACTGGACTCGTCAGTGTAAGACATTTTGAATGAATGATCGCAATAGACAGACTGAATATGTCTAAATAATGAGTGTGAATTAAGTGACTGAAACCAACAATGAAAAGGACTCCAATTAGTAATTTCATATACATTTAATATTGCTGTCACTTAGGACAAAAAGATTAATAATGGCGATATTAAGTTTAATGTTGTAAATAATAGTTGTGTGAATAAATTAAAAATCAAATTTAGTACTTTTATTTTTATTGGGAACTCCATCCCACACGAACAAGGATACGCCTTCTAGCGTCTTGTAACAATGTTAATTCCCTGTTTAGTACAGTGACGAGAATTTGTGGCTCGCGGAGGATATAAAAGTAAATAAGTATAGCTTTTCTTTCTGTGTATAATAGTGAAAGTGTAGGGTTCTACATGGCGATTCAAGAGAGCACGAAAAAGCTAGGTTTGTTTATAAAATTTGGGTCATGTACTCACAGCAATACTGTCAAAACCTGTGTGTACAATAGGTTAGTCACGTGTGTTACCTTCCAGGCTGATTATAATGTTACCAGCTTAAAAATAATATACACATTTTTTCCTTCTGCAAAACCGTTTACAATAATAATTATTCAAAGCAACATACCAGTGTACTATGTAATCCATTAAGACATGTAATGAATAACATTCTCCCTTAAAAATTTTTTTCAAAAAATAAGTAATTAATTTTAGTTCCCATTCCCTTTCTCTTCATTACCACCTAAAATGCACGTTGGATTGGACATTGTAAATGTCAAACACCTGATTTCAGTAAGTGAAGTTAAGCTCTCTGAAAATTCAGTTATAAACTCCTTACTTGTGAGTCAATAAAACTGAATGCGACCCAGTAACTTGACGCAGTAGAATTTGACTGGTAATGACGGTAAGTTGTAATTAAAACAGTAACATTTAAACATAATTATGATTATTCTGTTGCCAGCCGTTCAAATGGTGAAGTTTTCAATCATCCACACTAACATGTCACTGATTTTGAGCCTTTTCACTATTTCAAGAGCATGCTACAAAGTAAAATGAGCACTACAATTTCAGAATATTTGTTACTGATCTGTACAAGGGTGGGAGCCCTCATGATGCTGTAGATAAATGAGGGAGATGATTGGTACTGCGACGTAAAGTAGCTACAATCTTAGGATATTGCGAGGGTTGGTACTAACGAAGCAGGCAGTCACCCTTCGCGCCACACAGGGCAATTGCTCTGATCAGGAGGGGATGATTCCTCGTGTCGCATCCCTTCCATATCTCCACCCTACAACGGTAATTTCATTCATAGGAAATATTAGCTGCGATATTGCCTGGGTGACCTAGAGGTTGCCCTATGATCAATCTCGCACTAGAATATTGATACGGCAATAGAATCACCCCAAAAATACAGAAATATGAAAGGGAATATTTCATGCTACCCTCGTTCGTACAAATTAAAATCTTGAGTTGTTGGCTTTCAAGAGCCGGAGGGAAATCTTAGATGGAAGAACTTGGCATTAAAAAATTTATTTGATGTTTCCTAACTGGTGGTATTTCTTGCGTTTCTAACAATTTTGTCAGAATTTTTGTTTAAAATATTAGATATAAAAGCGCACTTACCCGTTTACAAAAATTTTACTACTGAATCTTAATGCTTCAATATTATTTTTAAATGTTAGAATTTATTGTTCTTTAAATTTTAATGTAGGACGAAATACGAAAATCATTTGTTCTTGTTCGGGTGAATTCGTGGTTACATCCGGCCTTTTTCATTTAAGTTATAAAATGAAATATTCAATTACAAGGTTTTATTGTTGAAGTATAAATCTTTTGCTTGAAAATGTTTGATGTGAACAGTAAAAAGTCTCTAAATCAAAATTATTTTCCAACCAAAATTTTAACGACTTTAACAAAAAGTTGTAAAAAGGACTTAAATTTTTTGTATAGTCGTTTAAAAATGTTGGAGTAACTGTATATTAATCACTGAATTTTGTGCAGACATTGTCTTAGGTGGCTTATGTTTAAAAAATAAATCATTGGCAGGATTGCAGTGTGTACTTTCATTACGAAGAGGTTGGGTTTTCTTTACTTTTATAATATAATCAGAAATTGAAGGCCTTCTCACGTAATTCATACGTAATTTCTTATTACCATATTATTTAAATATAAGCAATTTAAAAAAAACCTAAAACTTGCGTGTTATGAGAGAACGGGAAACTAGCAAGAAAGAGAGTTGCGAAATTCAGTACTACCTAGTAGATTGTTATTTAATTTGCGAATAAANTATGTATCTGCATACTAAGGTCAAAGTGGCCCACATGTTCTGTTCAAATGTAGTGTTGGGATCAACAGCAATCACCACGCCCAGAGCGTTAGCATACTGTTTGTCCGGAGAGCACGAAGTCAACGGGGAAAATGACCTGCGCTATCGGCAGTAATGTGTTTGGCTCCCAGGTAAATACAGAACGGAGTACGTATTTCCTCCCGCCCTGGAGATAGTCATCTACCTCACTATAACGTCGGGCGGCGGACCTCGTCAAGTTGTTGGCACACGCCGCTCAATTTACGGCTGCGCAAACTAGCTCCCCACTCTCGGAATTCAAACTCCCCACGTTTCAACTACCCATACACACGTACACACAAACATTCCACCCCCTGATGATATGGGTCAGTGGCAAAACTCCCAGCTCTCACACGCGTTCGCTCTCCACCCCGTTCCAGGTGGGTTCAATACGTTCACGGAGGTGAAGACACGCCTGAGAGTCTTTCTATATTTCAGTCAGTTGGCGTTGATTATTTTTTTTAGAACATTATGGCACTTTATTTAAACTGAAGTCTTTTTGGCTTTGATCAACCACTTTCCACCCACAAGAAACACGAGCACTCTCAAATTAAGCTAGAAGAAGCGTGGTTTCCAATGGAGCACCCCATCTGACTGCACAACTTGCAGATCTCATTAAAAAGTGGTGCACGCACTACTAAAATTGTCAAAAAAGTACGAATTATATTGCGAAATGAAAGAAGACTGCATACATTTTGTAACACTGTTAAATATTTTGTAATTACATGATTAACAAAATACGTAATATCATTTTGTTTCTAATTTCATTTTGCAAGACCATTAGAGTAATTACTCTGGCTGTGGGTAATACAGCATAAGTAGTAATTATAGTAGTAATTAATTATTTTATTCACATATACTGCAACCACGAAAGTTATAATTTTTGTAATGGAAATATATGTACATAATATAAGTTATTAAAAATATGATTCTAACATTATTACTAATATTTTTTACAACCATAGTAAATTTTACGTTTTCTGTTCATGACGAGGGCATTGCATATAAAATGTGCTTTCTAAAGCATTCAAAATGGAAATAGGCTTACACTTCAATTAAAAATAGATTCTTATAAATCAATATTTTAAACCCTCAAATAATTAAATTATGGCAAAATATTTTTTTCTTTGTTATAATACATCTAAGGATTATTTTTTTCGTAGCCAGCATAAATTGCACTTTGGTGACAATTTGGTTCGTGTACTACCTTTTAATGAGTTATGCGTGTTATACGTTAGGGAGCAGTGGTCATTGGATGCCAAGCCACTCTCCTACCTTAGCGTCCCAACATAATTGGAAACTTTAGTGTGAATCACAGAATAAATCGAACAGTGAGATAGTGGATGGCCTGTTGCTCTTCTGCTGTAACTCTAGTACGAGCAAGAAACTAAATTGGCACACAGTAATTGTCAAGTTGTGACACACCCGTTATTCGAACCCGCAAACTCGTAGTGTGGTTGTGCTTTAAAGCCGTCCGCTACAAAGTTCGCCTGTAACTAAACTGAGGTTATATAAAAACTATTCTATTCCTCCGCAAAATTAATTTCAAGAAAATATCAGAAATTCGTTTTCGCTCCTGATTGGATCAAAAAATATTTGACTAGCCCTCATGGGTATCCACAAAGCGCCTAATGAGAAATATAGTTTTCTGACCTAATACACATTCCAGAAATAGGAGGAAATAAAATAATGAAATGAAACTGTAAACTAAAGACTAAAGCTCTTTTGAAATATTTTATCCTGATGATAGTTCAGTCTAAATTTCACAGTGTTATGTATTTATTTGTAGGTGAATTTTCCTGCTCCGAGATTATATAGTTTCCAGCGCATTCCAATAACGCACCAGTTGGTCACAGCTTATTTAATTACATTTCAGGGAACAGCCGTTAACGGTTTGAAACCACTTATTAAGGTTTCAGGTGAATTACACCGGGATATGAAAATGTGTTTTATAACATATGTATGCATTTCGTCCGAGAACTGCAAAGTGGTGGCCCGGCTGGTAATATTGNTATGAAAATGTGTTTTATAACATATGTATGCATTTCGTCCGAGAACTGCAAAGTGGTGGCCCGGCTGGTAATATTGCCAGTTTGCTATTGCGAGCTCAGTTTGCGTAGCAGCCGCTAGGTGACAAGCATATTACTTTGAATTATTTTTGGAAATGCTTCGATTTTTAATGCAAAATCGAATAGTTGTTTGTGTATATGTAATGCGTACACCAATATGAAATATATTTGTTGAAATCACCAGTGTGGGTAATATGGCCCACGACACCTGGTCTTTATTGTCTACACCTACCAGAATAACCACTATGATTTTTTTTTTCCTTTCAAACTTTACTATGGCAAAAAAAAAAAGGACGGAACTTATAAGCATGTATTATAGACCCAAGAAGCTCTGTCCAAAAATATCCTTGCGGTGATAGAAAAGGGATTGCCAGTTCGTGAAGCGAGTCACAAGTATGGTGTACCCAGGCAAACCCTTCACCGTTATCTTTTTGATGAAAATAACGTGAAATCGAAGTTGGGTTGGGTTTAGCGAAACTATACCAAGAAATACGGACACGTATATTTCTTTTATGTGATGTTGGTTATTTATTAACTTCTAAGATGCTTCAGTTGATTTTGTTTTCCGATAATGGAGTGATAATGTGATAATGGAGTTCCCAAGAAGTTCGTCAAACGGAAAGATGGTCGCTGGTGGTTGCAAGGTTTCTTAAATAGGAACCCTGAAGTTGCAAAAAAGAAGGCTCAGAGACTGAACTCTGCGCGTGCTGAAAAACGAAATAGGTTCGTTTCAACTCACTTTGAGAGATTGAAAGAAATATTTATTGACAATAATTTAATGAATTTTCCCGAGGAGAGTAATTTGGATAAAAAAAATGTGCAGATTGCAATTTCATTAGGAATGTACCGTGTTTGCGTGAAAAAAAAAGGCGTTAAACATGTTCCCGTTGTTGCTAAAGTAGATGGTGAGAGCGTCTCTGTTGTTATGTGTGGCAATGCTACAGGGCCTGTCATTCCTCGAATGATCCTATTCTAAGCAGAGGAGAAAAAATGCAGCATGACGGTTGACATATTTATTGACACATTGTAACCGATTAAAGCCTAGTAGAGAATTTATTTATATTTTTTAGGGGACATTTTCACACCAACATGGGAAAGGTCCATGTCTCAAAGAAACGTGAAAATTGGTTTCAAGGCCACATGTATACATCCATTCAACCCAATGACAAACCCTGAGGAGATTATGCATCAAGCGCAGCAACTTAGCTGCCTCCACCCGATCAACACACCACTGAACAAGATATAGCTGAACAAATTCAACCAGACCCATGCTTGGCTAGCCCAANCCTCCACCCGATCAACACACCACTGAACAAGATATAGCTGAACAAATTCAACCAGACCCATGCTTGGCTAGCCCAAAACCAGGCACCTCCGTTTTGTCTCAACTATAACTCCTCCTCCCCCCTGAAGTATGCCAATGGCAGTGCCATCCAAACACCCTAAACGTCATAGCGCTCCATCGATATCATCAAATGACTCTGATGATATGTCTTCCCCAGTAGATACTTCAGATTCTTCCGACATTGGAGAACATGAAATATGACAAACTCCAGATTCGTCAGCGAAACCGTCTACTCATAGCTATTTTAATGATATGTTCTCAAAACCACCGAGGAAGAAGGCAACCAGTAACAGGAAATCTGCTTTCAACTCACGTGGACTACTGTTGAGCAAACGACTCTTCCAGGATATCCAAACCAGAAAGAAGGAGATCGACACCAAGAAAAACACCAAGAGGGCAATAAACAGGCCATGAAGAAGAAAGCTGATGACTTCAATCAGGGGGNACTGACATCAACACCCACCGAGAGCTGGTACTGTACTGTGTGAGGTGAGGACGAGGTGGAAGACATGAGACGTTGTGAAGTCTATTGTGAAAACGTCCACGAAGAGGGTGTAGGCTTAATGAAGGAGGAAAAGTAGCAGTTTGTATACCCTTTGTGCCATTTGTGATTTTACTTTTCATTAAGATATTTAAATTCTTGTAATGAAATGTGAATTCATTTTAGATTCGAAATTTTACTTAAATTATGAAATTGTGCACTATATTTTCCAGTGAGAATACTTTTTTTAATACTAAATTTTGCTTTATAAATTTTTTCTATAATTACGCAAGTAATTTTACTCAAACTGTGCTTCCCGTTACTTGAAATGTTAAAAATTTCACTTTCTACGGGGTCAGAAATAAGTGGATCACAGGTAGACTTCTGGAAAACTGTTATTTCCATCCTACTTCACGTGAGAGGGGAGGAGAAAGATTGGTGATAATTTTTTGTGATTGTCGAACTATACTAGCATTTTGCTGATTCCTCTAAAAATGGCGGCTGTAAATATTGTGAAACCCTAAGTGTGCTACACTACCCTCTTATACATTACATACATAAATTTTAGTGATTGTGCGTTGATAGTGTTTTGAGGTTTGAGCTTATACACTGAAGAGTCAAAAAAACTGTTATAGCCGTGCGTATGCAAATAACAGATGTATGGATCCAATCAGAGTAACGCTATGTGGTCAGCAGCTAGATCGGTTACTGCTGCTACAATGGCAAGTTATCAAGATTTAAGTGAGTTTGAAAGTGTTGTTATAGTCGGCGCACGAGAGATGGGACATAGCATCTCCGAGGTAGCGATAACATTTGGATCTTCGCGTACGACCATTTCACGAGTGTACCGTGAATATCGGGAATCCGGTTAAACATCACATCTTCGACATCACTGAGGCCGGAAAAAGATGGTGAAAGAACGAGACAAACGACGACTGACGAGAATCATTAAACGTGACAGACGTGCAACCCTTTCTCAAATTAATGCAGATTGGATTTGTGGACTGCCCTGAAGGATTCATGGTGTGAATTGCCTCCTGCATACCTTCAGACATTAGTCNCAGTTGTACCAGTTTTTTTGGCTGTTCAGTGTAAATCGTGTGAAGGAATTACGGTACTTCTTAGGTGCATATGGTAAAATATTATCAATTATGGACTTAATGATATGGATATATATTGTTGGGGAATATCGACATTCTCAGTGTAAATTCACTTTTTGACAGCTGACGGGCAAACAAAAGAAGCTTGAAATTTTTGTTACGTGGATAACGTAGAAATTCTGGTGATGTATTAATCACTGCCACTGAAATCCGCCAAGCTCACTCTGTTTGGTCGTCGTGATTTGCGAACGTGCGAATCCACATTAACTTATCATTTTTACAAATGTTGTATCTACCCGCGTGAAATATTTGAAAACACTTGATCTTAAGATACGTTAGTCCCCGTGCATATCATCTACTTCAGCCGAAATTTCCTGACTTGAAATTTAGTTGCGTTGTTTAGATTAATGCATATTTTGTGCAGAATGCATTTTCGCCAAGTGGCGCTTAGCTCACGTTTCTGGCTGATTGAGGTTCAGGTTTCGTTAGGCGATTATATGCTGGATTACATCATATTAGGTCTAATTTGTGTTAGTCTGGGTCGAATCACCTAGGTTACATCATTGTAGAAGATATTACGGTGTATTGAGTGTTGTCAGACGTATGATTGTGTCCGTATTCACTTACAGTTAAACACGGCCTCGTCGAGTACATCCTACCATCACATAGCATACCGGGCATATAATCGGGCAAGTACTTAGCAAAACAGGTATTTAGCCACCCAGCACTTATCTTATCATGCACTTAGAACATCAGACACATTATTTAAAAATCATAGGTTATGTGAAGGACACTCGTCATGGACATCAATGTGAGGATTTCTGGGAATAAGCTAGTGTTTGTACGTTAATAAAGATAAAGGTCGGAAAATCGGTTAGTCCAAACGATTAAAAAATCGCAATAGTTACTACGATATGATTGTATCCGTATTCACTTACTGTTAAACACGGCCTCATCGAGTACATCCTATCGCAATAATACATGTGAAGGAGGCTACAGGAACGTTAAATAAACGTACGAACTGTAACAATGAGCCCGAATATAATGTGTAAATATCAACAACAAACTGCACAGAACATCAGAGTGTGAATCCAGCAGACATTTGTAAATTCCATAACCTAGAAGGCGACCTCGCCTCCAGTGCACAACAGGAGCCAACCAGAACTATTTACGTCATAACACACATAGCGGGGCGGGGAGATTGGACAGGACTGCGAGGCAGATAGTTGGGGCATTCTACGAATGTCCAGGACCGTGGGTGGCGACCAGACCAGGAGCCGACGATGTTCATCCTTCTGGACGGCGAGTTCAGAGTGCGAGACCTGGTGAGTACCTTTCATTGAAAAGCTCCCTCTAAATTAATGTAACCCTACCGCACGTCCTTTTCTTCCGTTGGCCCCATAACTGGGTACGCTGTAGTGATCTATACTAGGTATAGATATAATTAAAAAACATATTATTTATCTTTCGATACAAAGTCTTCCTCTCTTTTATTCACCTGCAGTAGTAGTACTCATTCCCTTTCCAGTTGTAGTTAGATAGGAGGGAGAGAAAAGCAATACACAAAGTGCTGACCCTCTCGTGCAATGGACGAAAGCGGCTGGAGCTGCGGGCGGGCAGCGGGCTAGCTACCGAGAGTATAGGCAATGTGGGGTGTGCAGGACCGAGGTGACCACAGACATCGACCAAGTCACGTTCTCGCCTGTTCACAGTAGCAGCTCCTCCCACGTCGCGACGTCGCAGCGCACTCTGCTGTTAAGGTCAACCAAGCTGCGCATTAGGTAGGGACACCGGCGGAGAGGGAGCCGTTGACGTGCGAGCCCGTTCACGGTCGCCGACGTCGAGTCAATTTGAGGGATAGACTATTCGCGTTTTCTTCACACTTTTTGAATCAAAACTCTGAAAAATCACCTTCATGTATAACGTGTGTGGTTGTCTCTTTAGTATGCCACGAATCAATACCGTTTTGTTATTGTGTTAACATAAAAGTAAATTAATTTCGGATAAAGTAAACAATTACTTACATTTTATCTGTAAATTGTAATATTTAATTTATGATTAATGGGAATTAATGCAGGGAAGAAATTGGTTTGTTACTAATACCTGGTAAGAAATAGTTGTTATGGATAATATTATGTAACTGA
Organism: Clitarchus hookeri; assembly: GCA_002778355.1. Taxonomy (NCBI): domain Eukaryota; kingdom Metazoa; phylum Arthropoda; class Insecta; order Phasmatodea; family Phasmatidae; genus Clitarchus; species Clitarchus hookeri. Next base: position 251,228 of record NQII01006952.1, on the reverse strand, counting down.
CGGGGCACAAATGTGGTGCCTTGTCCCCCTGATGTCATTTTCTAGACATAGTTAAGCTTTATTTACGTGAAACGGAGGAGTGTCTTCGAAGCAGAACTTTATCAGGGTTTCAGAATAGTTGAGAAAAGTTGGATGTAAATGTTAATGGACTATTGAACGATGTTCATCTTCTACATATCTCCAATTTTGAATTCACCGACGCCAGTGGTTCTTGTCAAAGTCACATGGTCAACAGCAAAGAACGTGTTTGTTTGCGTTCGAATTTTTAACATGCCCTTCCTTAGAAAGGTGAAGGAAGGAGGGGGGAATTAGCTGACTAGGATATATTTTATTTGCTTCAAAACTCTGTTAAAGGAAGTTACAATGCACTTACTTATACAAACAATATTCGAACCTCAAACAGTGTCATTGGCGGAAAAGCAGTCCAATGTATGAACAGGGAGAATTCCTACAGCGCGATCTGACATGCGTATTCTACCCCATACTCCCTCTACGGTCCACGGCTGGCCACGCGGTGTTTCGGCTTGAGGTGGATGTGCTTTTCGCGCGGCTAATATCTAGTTAGGCTACCGGCTTAGTGATGACTTTGTGACTTACTTGTAAGACGTTGTGAGTGCTTCAATGTTCGCTTTCATTTTCTTTATCTTAATAGCTTAGAACTTTTTTCTTTTTTAGTATTTTATTAAAGCGTAGTTGCATGGGAAACAAAAAAATCGTAGAAAACTAATTAGAATTGAAACATATTTTAACTTTATATACCATTTCGAAAAATTCGAGAACGATTTATAAGCACACTAATTATGAAAGAAAATAATTTAATATTTTTTTCATGTGCACTTCGTTGCTCGTGAATAAATGTTTGAAAGCTTTTACCTAATTCGTAGCTGATATAACATGAAGTTTTATAGTTTTGACAAGCCAAGCATCTTATTAATAAGAAATTTGGTCATTGTGTTTTAGTAGCCAGGAATGGCCGGTTCCAAAACACCTGGCTAGAAAGAGGGAGCAGTTAGCCCTTGGTAATATAAGACACCATCTCGGCCCACAAAAAAAAAGCCATTTGTACCTTTTTTTCGCTCGAAATAGGACTTTTTCCCCAAAAAAATGCCTTGTTTTGCTCAAAAGAAACCGTTTTCCCCTAAAAATGTCTCAAATTCCGCCAGAAAAATGTAATGGTTTGTTATCGTTAAACACGCAGTGTCAAGCAGCTCCCGGCATAGAACGCACGGCTCCCGAAAGAAACCCATGCCAAGGTCACCATAAAATAGTTCCCAGATTCCGCATACAAGCGCTAGCGCTCGCCGCTGAACACGATAGTTTCCAGATCGCTCACTCATACATCCCAGCGCTCGGGCGCCGGTCATGATAGTTCCCAGATCGCGCACCTATGCATCCCAGCGTTAGCGCTCGGCTTCGAACGCGGGGGTGCCTACGAAGACGGTAAAAATAAAATTATTTTGTAAAAATGTATCTTTTTTTTTTTATTTGATTGAAATGTTTTTTTGTAAAGCATACAGAAGTAGTGGTTAGACTACCCGCCTCCCACCAAGGCGAAACAGGTTCGATTCCCGGCAGGATCACCCCAGCACGATGCTATCGACCCAATGACTGGGCTGTTCACGGTTTATTTAGCACTTCTGAAAGCTTTGATTAAGATATACTTTTCTCCTAGTTTTGTATTCATCTGCTATATGAAAAAATTACAATGGTCTGATCACTTTATTCATACACCTGTTAAGTAAAAGCGTGATATTATTAGGAAACTAAATGAATAGTGTATTTGCAGTATCCTCACACTTTTAAAACAAAACAGTTGGGAATTCATCCCATATATGACATGCTTGCTTGTTTTCTGAATATGTCACCTATCACAAGTGTTGTTTACTTCTGTTAACATAAATGTATTTTATTTCTGGTTAAATTAAAATTTTACTTATATTTTAAATATAAATTACAATAATTTATTTATAATCACTTAAAACATCTAGTAATAAAAAGTTTTCACTCAAAATATTATTAAATTGACTGCATACAAATGCGAAGCGTATTGAGTTTGCTGCATGATGGTTTTAAATTAAATTTTTTTTTTATAGAATGCATTTTATTAAAATAATTTTATACATTGTAAATAAAAGAGGATTAAAACAGAGTCACTATATGATTACCCGACTGCTTTCGAAAGCAAGTGTACACATCTGTCGGCGAGCGAACACTTCTGTAGGCTGCACGACGGGCGATCGGCTCTGTTCCTGGCAGACTGTACGTCCAGTGTTCGACACTGCTTGCTGAAAAAAATTGGCGCCAAATGCATAGCCAATGAAGATTGTAAAAATTTATCTTAAAGATTTTTGGTTTTTTAAATGTTGATTGAAATGTTTATTTTGTAAAGCATTAAGAGAGTCAACGCCTAGGCATGATATAGCCTCGGGCAACGGGATTTCACGCTCCTGCATTCCATAGCAAGGGTGCCGCAGTGATGCAATGGGTAGAGCATAACTCCATGCTCTTGCGTTCACGCACTGACAGCGGCGGCTCCCAACAGAGACACCTGCAAGGACATAGCTTCGGAGGACTACGGGACTTCACGCTCTCACATTCCATAGCAAGGGTGCCGCGGTGATGCAATGGGTAGAGCATAACTCCATGCTCTTGCGTTCACACACCGACAGCGTCTCCCACAACAGAGACACCTGTCAGAACATAGCTTTGGAGGGCTACAGAACTTCACGCTCTCGCATTCCATAGCAAGGGTGCCATGGTGATGCGATGGGTAGAGCGCAACTCCATGCTCTTGCGTTCATGCACCGACGGCGGCTCCCACAACAGAGACACCTGTCAGAACATAGCTTCGGAGGGCTACAGGACTTCACGCTCTTGCATTCCATAGCAAGGGTGCCACGATAATGCAATGGGTAGCTGAAACTCACGTCGGGAGGCTTGGGTGTGCGTAATAAGAACGCCTTTCTAAGCATTGTATCATATAGTTTCTCATGAGNCCAGCAAGGACATAGCTTCGGAGGACTACGGGAATTCACGCTCTCACATTCCATAGCAAGGGTGCCGCGGTGATGCAATGGGTAGAGCATAACTCCAAGCTCTTGCGTTCACACACCGACAGCGGCTCCCACAACAGAGACACCTGTCAGAACATAGCTTTGGAGGGCTACAGAACTTCACGCTCTCGCATTCCATAGCAAGGGTGCCACGGTGATGCGATGGGTAGAGCGCAACTCCATGCTCTTGCCCACATGCACCGACGGCGGCTCCCACAACAGAGACACCTGTCAGAACATAGCTTCGGAGGGCTACAGGACTTCACGCTCTTGCATTCCATAGCAAGGGTGCCACGGTAATGCAATGGGTAGCTGAAACTCACGTCGGGAGGCTTGGGTGTGCGTAATAAGAACGCCTTTCTAAGCATTGTATCATATAGTTTCTCATGAGACATCGTGGAAGCAAGACCTACAATGGACGGTCTGCTGTACATGAGTAAGTAGGTAACAATTTAAGTATAGTTGGATTTGGGAAGACTCTGTGATCATCCTTAAGGTTTTGAATGCACAATATAAATATATTTCCATCGCTCTCGCGCAGGAAGAGTGATGGTAAAGCCATGTAAACATGTTTTTTGTCTCTCTCGGCCGGACGGGGGNGACATCGTGGAAGCAAGACCTACAACGGACGGTCTGCTGTACATGAGTAAGTAGGAAACAATTTAAGTATAGTTGGATTTGGGAAGACTCTGTGATCATCCTTAAGGCTTTGAATGCACAATATAAATATATTTCCATCGCTCTCGCGCAGGAAGAGTGATGGTAAAGCCATGTAAACATGTTTTTTGTCTCTCTCGGCAGGACGGGGGACTATAATGTAATATTATTATTATTGTTTTAAAGGAAATTCAAGTTTGTTCCTCTTGGGATATGACTCAGCTGCTGCGGAGTCTCCTCTATCCGATGAATCGCCTCGGCCCCTCTTGGGATGCGAGAACTACTTTACACTGACGGCCTTGAAAAGTCGACCAGTGTGTGCATGCGTCACCCCTCCTCCTGGCTCCAAGTGCCTCGGCACGTGTCTTATAACAACCCTTGAGCCAAAGAGAAACTATATAGTTCATTATGTTAATCTCAAGCAGGCATTAGGTCATGGGTTGAAGTTGAAGAGTATACATCGGGTGCTTCAATCCAATCAGAAGTCATGGCTGAAGTCATATATTGAACTCAACACAGAGAAACGTCAGGCAGCAACAAATGCATTTGAGNTACAATCAGAAGTCATGGCTGAAGTCATATATTGAACTCAACACAGAGAAACATCAGGCAGCAACAAATGCATTTGAGAAAGACTTTTGTAAGCTCATGAACAATGCTACGTACGGTAAACCCATGGAAAACAAACGTAAACTTCAATGCATGGAGTTTGTGTGTTGTGATCGGCGTGCAAAGAAGCTTATCGCTAANTCATGGCTGAAGTCATATATTGAACTCAACACAGAGAAACGTCAGGCAGCAACAAATGCATTTGAGAAAGACTTTTGTAAGCTCATGAACAATGCTACGTACGGTAAACTCATGGAAAACAAACGTAAACTTCAATGCATGGAGTTTGTGTGTTGTGATCGGCGTGCAAAGAAGCTTATCGCTAAACCGACTTTCAAATGCAGAACAACATATAATGAAAAATTATCGCTGGTAAAATTGGAACATGAACGTATTATATTTAATAAGCCAATCTATGCAGGGTTTGCTGTACTTGACCTATCCACAATGTTAATGTATCTTTTTTACTATGATATAATGAGAGCCTGGTATGGCAATGATGTGAGTCTGGTATATACAAACACAGATTCCTATATTATGGAGATTGAATGCTGTGACTTCTGCAGTGATCTTGCCTCAGACCCGACACTTACGTCAGAGTTTGATACTAGTTCCTACCCTCCCACTCATTCCTGCTACTCACCTGCCAACGCTAAAGTTATTGGTAAATTTAAAGATGAGTGTGGAGGCAATGACATGGTAGAGTTCGTCGGACTGAGGGCAAATCTTTATGCATATAGATGTCATGATGAAGTAGTAAAGTGAGCGAAAGGCATATAGAAGAGTGTTGATGAGAAACCTATTACCTTTAAATATTATAAATATATCCTAATGTCACAACATGAAATGAGATTACGGGTCAACAGTATTAGATCATACCAGCATGATTTATATACTGAATGTACCAGCAAGTTGACCCTTTCTTGGATGGATGATAAGCGAAATATCCTGGACGATGCAATACACACTGTCCCCTATGGATATAATAATATATAATAAAGCATATCTGGGACAGACGTCTCTGGGATGTCATGATGTGTATCAGGAAACAGTTCCTCTCCTCGGGTTAAGCGCTTTCATTTCTCATGTATCATATTGATCTTGGAATGTATGCTGGCTGGTGGCACTGTAATTCGTGTCAGATATCGTAAGCTATACATCGGTATATTTGCATAATTTTAGTCATTTGCAAGAAGCGCAGGCTGTTGTCACCTTCATAACAGTTAATATATCATACTTCACAAAAGCTATACATATGTATATATATTTGCATAACTATTATTTTAAAAATTTTCTCTGGACGTTTGAAAGAAGCGCGGGCTGCTAATATACATTCGTGATGGTTAATGTGTAATTCTTGACAAATGCTATACATATGTATACATTCACATAACTATTAGTTTTAAGTTACAATTCTCTCTATACGTTTTGCAAGAAGCATAGATAGCTAACACCTTCGCAATGTCTAATGTATTGACTTTATTCATGTTCACTCACCTGTTTCTTTGCTCACTTTTAGGCTGTGATCTTCCATTAGAAATGTTGTAAGCAACATCACACTTGTAACCTTCTCTTCAGTAGTAATTTCCCTATGATGACATCTATTTTTACGTTTCTTAGTCCGCTTTGTTTTCTTAAGGAGCGTTGTCTTTAATTTTCGGCGTTGTAACACGCTGGAGTTGCGCTCTACCCATTGCATCACCGCTGTGCCCTTGCTATGGAATGCGAGAGCATAAAGTCCCGTAGCCCTCCGAAGCTATGTCCTGGCAGGTGTCTCTGTTGGGAGCAGCCGTCGGTGCGTGAACACAAGAGCATGGAGATGCGCTCTACCCATTGCATCACCATGGCACCCTTGCTATGGAATGCGAGAGCATGAAGTCCCTAGTGCTCCGAAGCTATGTCCTGGCAGGTGTCTCTGTTGGGAGCCCCCTTCGGTGCGTGAATGCAAGAGCATGGAGTTGCGCTCTACCCATTGCATCCCCTGTGAATGCGGGAGCATGAAGTTGCGCTCTATCTATTGCGTCACCTCGGCACCGCCCCCCTTGCTATGGAATGCAAGAGCATGAAGTCCCGTAGCCCGAGGCTATGTCATGCCTAGGCGTTGGCTCTCTGTATGCTTTACAAATTAAACATTTAATCAACATTTAAAAAATCAAAAAAAACCTTAAGGTAAAATTTTACAGTCTACATTGGCTACGCGTTCGGCGCCAATTTTTTTCAGCACGCAGTGTCGAACACCGGACGTGCAGTCTGACAGGAACAGAGTCGAACGCCTGTCATGCAGCCTACAGAAGTGTACGCTCGCCGACAGATGAGTACACTTGCTTTCAAAGGAGTCGGGCAGTCATATAGTGACTCTGTTTTAATCCTCTTTTATTTACAATGTATAAAAGTATTTTAATAAAATGCATTGTATATAAAAAAATTTTAATTTAAAACCATCATGCAGCAACCTTAATACACTTCGCTTTCTTACGCAGTCAGTATAATAATGTTTTTAATGAAAACTTTTTCGTACTAGATGTTTTAAGTGATTATAAATAAAGTATTGTAATTTATATTTAAAATATAAGTAAAATTTTAATTTAACCAGAAATAAAATACATTTATGTTAACAGAAGTAAACAACACTTGTGATAGGTGACATATTCAGAAAACAAGCAAGCACGTCATATATGGGATGAATTCTCAACTGTTTTGTTTTAAAAGTGTGAGGATACTGCAAATACACTATTCATTTAGTTTCCTAATAATATCACGCTTTTACTTAACAGGTGTATGAATAAAGTGATCAGACCATTGTAATTTTTTCATATAGCAGATGAATACAAAACTAGGAGAAAAGTATATCTTAATCAAAGCTTTCAGAAGTGCTAAATAAACCGTGAACAGCCCAGTCATTGGGTCGATAGCATCGTGCTGGGGTGATCCTGCCGGGAATCGAACCTGTTTCGCCTTGGTGGGAGGCGGGTAGTCTAACCACTACTTCTGTATGCTTTACAAAAAAACATTTCAATCAAATAAAAAAAAAAAGATACATTTTTACAAAATAATTTTATTTTTACCGTCTTCGTAGGCACCCCCTCGTTGAAGCCGAGCGCTAACGCTGGGATGCATAGGTGCGCGATCTGGGAACTATCATGATCGGCGCCGAGTGCTGGGATGTATGAGTGAGCGATCTGGGAACTATCGTGTTCGGCAGCGAGCGCTAGCACTTGTGTGAGTAATCTGGGAACTATTTTATGGTGACCTTGGCATGGGTTTCTTTCGGGAGCCGTGCGTTCTATGCCGGGAGCTGCTTGACACTGCGTGTTTAACGATAACAAACCATTACATTTTTCTGGCGGAATTTGAGACATTTTTAGGGGAAAACGGTTTCTTTTGAGCAAAACAAGNCTTTTCTTTTGGGCAAAACAAGGCATTTTTTTGGGGGAAAAAGTCATATTTCGAGCGAAAAACAGGTACAAATGGCTTTTTTTTGGGACCGAGATGGTGTCTTATATTACCAAGGGCTCCCCCGCTTCCCGTTTCTAGCCAGGTGGTGTGGGACCGCCCATTCCTGGCTACTTGTTTTGCTAAAACAAACACATTCTTTCATAAACTTTATAAAATATTTGACATACACTGAAGAGACAAAACATTTGGTACACCTGCCTTATATCGTGTAGGGCCCCCGCGAGAACGCAGAAGTGCTGCAAGACAACGTGACATGGACTCGACTAATGTCTGAAGTTATGCAGGAGCCATTTCACACCATGAATCCTGCAGGGCAGTCCACAAATCCATACGAGTGTGAGGCGGTGGAGATCTTCTATGAACAGCATGTTGCAAGGCGTCCCAGATATGCTTAATAATGTTCATGTCTGGTGATTTAGATAGCTAATGGAATTGTCTAAAGTCAGAAGAGTGTTCCTGGAGCCACTCGGTAGGAACTCTCGACCTGTGATAAATTGCATTTTCCTGCTGGAATTGTCCACATCCGTCGGAATGCACAATTGACATGAATGGGTACAGGTGATCGGAAAGGATGCTTACGTATCTGCCACCTGTCACAGTCGTATCTAGACGTATCAGGGGTCCTATTTCACGCAAACTGCACATGCCCCATACCATGACAGAGTCTCCACCAGCTGGAACAGTCCCCTGTTGAAATGTAGGATCCATGGATTCATGAAGATTTCGCCTTTCCCTGTAGACGTCCCTCAGTCCGATACAATTAGAAACGAGACTCGTCAGACCAGGCAACGTGTTTCCAGTCATCAACAGTCCAATGATGGTTTTGGCGAGCCCAGGCGAGGCGTAAAGCTTTGTGTCGTGCAGTCAACAAAGATACACGAGTGGGCCTTCGGCTCCGAAAGCCCATACCAATGATGGTCCGTTGAATAGTTCGCACGCTGGTACTTGTTGATGCCCCAGCATTGAAATCTGTGCCAATTTGAGAAAGGGTTGCACGTCTGTCACGTTTAATGATTCTCGTCAGTCGTCGTTTACCCCTTTCGTTCACGATATTTTTCCGGCCTCAGCGATGTCAAAGATTTCATGTTTTTTCGGATTTCCGATATTCATGGTACACTCGTGAAATGGTCATACGCGAAATTCCAAATTTTATCGCAACCTCGGTGATGCTATGTCCCATCTCTTGAGCGCCAACTATAACACCACGTTCAAACTCACTTAAATCTTGATAACCTGCCATTGTAGCAGCAGTAACCGATCTAGCAACTTTGCAAGACGCTTGTTGTCTTATATAGGCGTTGCCGACTACATCGCGTTACTCTGATTGGTTTCATACCTCTGTTATTTGNGTTTGATACTAGTTCCTACCCTCCCACTCATTCCTGCTACTCACCTGCCAACGCTAAAGTTATTGGTAAATTTAAAGATGAGCGTGGAGGCAATGACATGGTAGAGTTCGTCGGGCTGAGGGCAAATCTTTATGCATATAGATGTAATGATAAATTAGTAAAGTGAGCGAAAGGCATATAGAAGAGTATTGATGAGAAACCTATTACCTTTAAATATTATAAATGTATCCTAATGCCACAACACGAAATGAGATTACGGGTCAACAGTATTAGATCATACCAGCATGATATATATACTGAATGTACCAGCAAGTTGACCCTTTCTTGGATGGATGATAAGCGAAATATCCTGGACGATGCAATACACACTGTCCCCTATGGATATAATAATATATAATAAAGCATATCTGGGACAGACGTCTCTGGGATGTCATGATGTGTAGCAGGAAACAGTTCCTCTCCTCGGGTTAAGCGCTTTCATTTCTCATGTATCATATTGATCTTGGAAAGTATGCTGGCTGGTGGCAATGTAATTCGTGTCAGATATCGTAAGCTATACATAGGTATATTTGCATAATTTTAGTCATTTGCAAGAAGCGCAGGCTGTTGTCACCTTCGTAACAGTTAATATATCATACTTGACAAAAGCTATACATATGTAAATATATTTGCATAACTATTATTTTAAAATTTTTCTCTAGTCGTTTGCAAGAAGCGCGGGCTGCTAATATACATTCGTGATGGTTAATGTGTCATACTTGACAAATGCTATACATATGTATACATTCACATAACTATTATTTTTAAGTTACAATTCTCTCTAAGAAGCATAGGTAGCTAACACCTTCGCAATGTCTAACGTATTGACTTTATTCATGTTCACTCACCTGTTTCTTTTGCTCACTTTTAGGCTGTGATCTTCCATTAGAAACGTCGTAAGCAACATCACACTTGTAACCTTCTCTTCAGTAGTAATTTCCCTATGATGTCATCTATTTGTACGTTCCTTAGTCCGCTTTGTTTTCTTAAGGAGCGTTGTCTTTCATTTTCGGCGTTGTAACACGCTGGAGTTGCGCTCTAACCATTGCATCACCGCTGCGCCCTTGCTATGGAATGCGAGAGCATAAAGTCCCTAGCGCTCCGAAGCTATGTCCTGGCAGGTGTCTCTGTTGGGAGCCCCCTTCGGTGCGTGAATGCAAGAGCATGGAGTTGCGCTTTACCCATTGCATTCCCTGTGAATGCGGGAGCATGAAGTTGCGCTCTATCTATTGCGTCACCTCGGCACCACCCCCCTTGCAATGGAATGCAAGAGCATGAAGTCCCGTAGCCCGAGGCTATGTCATGCCTAGGCGTTGACTCTCTGTATGCTTTACAAAATAAACATTTAATCAACATTTAAAAAACCAAAAAAACCTTAAGGTAAAATTTTACAGTCTACATTGGCTACGCGTTCGGCGCCAATTTTTTTCAGCACGCAGTGTCGAACACCGGATGTGCAGTCTGACAGGAACAGAGTCGAACGCCTGTCGTGCAGCCTACAGAAGTGTACGCTCGCCAACAGATGTGTACACTTGCTTTCGAAAGCAGTCGGGCAGTCATATAGTGACTCTGTTTTAATCCTCTTTTATTTACAATGTATAAAATTATTTTAATAAAATGCATTGTATAAAAAAAATTTTAATTTAAAACCATCATGCAGCAACCTTAATACACTTCGCTTTCGTACGCAGACAGTTTAATAATATTTTGAACGAAAACTTTTTATTACTAGATATTTTAAGTAATTATATATAAAGTATTGTAATTTATATTTAAAATATAAGTAAAATTTTAATTTAACCAGAAATAAAATACATTTATGTTAACAGAAGCAAACAACACTTGTGATAGGTGACATTCAGAAAACAAGCAAGCATGTCATATATGGGATGAATTCTCAACTGTTTTGTTTTAAAAGTGTGAGGATACTGCAAATACACTATTCATTTAGTTTCCTAATAATATCACGCTTTTACTTAACAGGTGTATGAATAAAGTGACCAGACCCCTGTAATTTTTTCATATAGCAGATGAATACAAAACTGAGAGAAAAGTATATCTTAATCAAAGCTTTCAGAAGTGCTAAATAAACCGTGAACAGCCCAGTCATTGGGTCGATAGCATCGTGCTGGGGTGATCCTGCCGGGAATCGAACCTGTTTCGCCTTGGTGGGAGGCGGGTAGTCTAACCACTACTTCTGTATGCTTTACAAAAAAACATTTCAATCAAAAAAAAAAAAGATACATTTTTACAAAATAATTTTATTTTTACCGTCTTCGTAGGCACCCCCGCGTTCGGAGCCGAGCGCTGACGCTGGGATGCTTAGGTGCGCGATCTGGGAACTATCATGATCGGCGCCCGAGCGCTGGGATGTATGAGTGAGCGATCTGGAAACTATCGTGTTCGGCGGCGAGCGCTGGCGCTTGTATGAGGAATCTGGGAACTATTTTATGGTGACCTTGGCATGGGTTTCTTTCGGGAGCCGTGCGTTCTCTGCCGGGAGCTGCTTGACACTGCGTGTTTAACTAGAACAAACCATGACATTTTTCGGCGGAATTCGAGACATTTTTAGGGGAAAACGGTTTCTTTTGGGCAAAACAAGGCATTTTTTTGGGGAAAAAGTCCTATTTCGAGCGAAAAACAGGTACAAATGGCTTTTTTTTTGGGACCGAGATGGTGTCTTTTGTTACCAAGGGCTCCCCCGCTTCCCGTTTCTAGCCAGGTGGTGGGGGACCGCCCATTCCTGGCTACTAGTTTTGCTAAAACAAACACATTCTTTCATAAACTTTATAAAATATTTGACATAGACTGAAGAGCCAAAACATTTGGTACACCTGCCTTATATCGTGTAGGGCCCCCGCGAGAACGCAGAAGTGCTGCAAGACGACGTGACATGGACTCGACTAATGTCTGAAGTTATGCAGGATGCATTTCACACCATGAATCCTGCAGGGCAGTCCACAAATCCATACGAATGTGAGGCGGTGGAGATCTTTTATGAACAGCATGTGGCAAGGCGTCCCAGATATGCTTAATAACGTTCGTGTCTGGTGATTTAGATAGCCAATGGAATTGTCTAAAGTCAGAAGAGTGATCCTGGAGCCACTCGGTAGCAACTCTCGACGTGTGATAAATCGCATTTTCCTGCTGGAATTGTCCACGTCCGTCGGAATGCACAATGGACATGAATGGGTACAGGTGATCGGAAAGGATGCTTTCGTACCTGCCACCTGTCACAGTCGTATCTAGACGTATCAGGGGTCCCATTTCACGCAAACTGCACACGCCCCATACCATAACAGAGTCTCCACCAGTTTGAACAGTCCCGTGTCGACATGTAGGATCCATGGATTCATGAAGATGTCGCCTTTCCCTGTAGACGTCCCACAGTCCGATACAATTAGAAACGAGACTCGTCAGACTAGGCAACGTGTTTCCAGTCATCAACAGTCCAATGACGGTGTTGGCGAGCCCAGGCGAGGCGTAAAGCTTTGTGTCGTGCAGTCAACAAAGATACACGAGTGGGCCTTCGGCTCCGAAAGCCCATACCAATGATGGTCCGTTGAATAGTTCGCATGCTGGTACTTGTTGATGCCCCAGCATTGAAATCTGTGCCAATTTGAGAAAGGGTTTGCACGTCTGTCACGTTTTATGATTCTCGTCAGTCGTCGTTTGCCCCTTTCGTTCACGATATTTTTCCGGCCTCAGCGCTGTCGAAGATTTGATGTTTTTTTCGGATTTCCGATATTCATGGTACACTCGTAAAATGGTCATACGCGAAATTTCAAATTTAATCGCAACCTCGGTGTTGCTATGCCCCATCTCTCAAGCGCCGACTATAACACCACGTTAAAACTCACTTAAATCTTGATAACCTGCCATTGTAGCAGCAGTAACCGATCTAGTAACTTTGCAAGATGCTTATTGTCTTATATAGGCGTTGCCGACTGCATCGCGTTACTCTGATTGGTTTCATACCTCTGTTATTTGCATATGCACGCCTATACCAGTTTTATTGGCTCTCTAGTGTAGTACTGTAATAATCAAAATAATTTATCTTTTTATTTTATATAATTGTTACTGTTATTTACTGTTTTACCTCTTTATTTACTTTGAACTGCAGAAATGAACATTTTGTTATTATTTTACAACAACGTCAAACAACGCGAGAGAAAATTTTGAAAACATGTAAACCACTCTACCGCAATTAAGGTTGTCATAACCCTCTCATGGTGGCATGTGTATCGTTGAAGTAAATTTAGGATATTTTCAAGATCGCATGAAATGCCATTTTTGTTAACATTAACTATATACTAATCTCAAACGCGATTGTATTCCAACCACTAAAATGATACACGAGGTCTCAGTTCGGGATACACTTAACCATTTCTCTTCATTTTATATAAATATTTTGTGACTGAGATGCCGTAATCTTGAGTAAATGTCTGCACTGTTAATACATTTTGGCTCTTAGAAATAATTGAAGGTCCACTTTCCATATCACTGTTATCCTGCGTAGGAAATATGTCTCTTTGATTATGAATATGAATTCGCAGTCCGAAAGCTGGGANCCCATATCACTGTTATCCTGCGTAGGAAATATGTCTCTTTGATTATGAATATGAATTCGCAGTCCGAAAGCTGGGAAGATCCTCAGGCAATCTCATGCTAATGAAAACCATGTACAATGTTTTACGATGATTTGCTACTGCCTTCCGCAGTGTGGGGTTGGCAAGAACCATCAACAATTTGAAAAATTCCAAGGGTCTTTTCTGGGCGATGCAACAACGCTATAAAATTGATACCTGCCAAATGCTGAAGTTTGGAAGTAGGTATTGATTATGCTCTGCGGCGTGAGGCGCCAGCACTTGATGCTAGCCCTCAGTGATACGGCGTAAAAATACGTCGACACTGTTGTCTCTAGGTCCAATTTACTAATAACATACACTATACTTGTGAGCTCATATAATCGAGATTTATTTTTGCTTGAACAGGTTAACTGGTACATGGACCCACGAGACAAAACTCCCCTTCCCTTTTTCTATGTAGGCTACATATGGTTTGACGCCGCGACTGGCGTCGTGGGGGGGAGGGGGGAAGATTCTTCACACTTGGTGTAGAACTACTTATCTGACACTGCTGCGCTGTCTTCCCTCGGCTGGCGGCTTGGTGGGGCGTCCCGACGCCTGGCCTCGAAGTTCCTCATTCTCGGGTCCACGCAGGACTCTGCGTTTGACGACGTCGGACTGGCTTTTCTCGGATGCTTCCCGCCGCACGTCCCGCTTGACGGCCTCCGACTGAGGTC
>NQII01006952.1:217534-236287 GCA_002778355.1 Clitarchus hookeri | reverse complement strand
AGCTGCAAAATGCAGCTGTGTCCGCACCCTGGTGCCTTCCGTTGTCTCCGGATGTCGTCTGCATGTGCAGGAACAGGTGCACGTGCAGAAACCTTTGGTAGCTTGCCTTTGCAGCTGCGAGGCTCCTGGCGTCCCTCTTCCGGCACGTCCACAAAACCCTTAATCCTTATTGCGGTCGTACGCCCGCGAGCTTCGCCAGAGCGTGTGTTCTGACGAATAAAATATAGGGACGCGGAATGCGTCAAGCTTAACAAAGGAGGTGGTACTTCGCCATGTGGAAGTGTATATTCTTGTAAGACAACACAGACACTCTTTAAAGTGTATCTGAAATTTTTGGGTTTTCTTTCGTAGGTCGCACTATTTAATGTTTACACATTCTCATTCTAACGGAAGAAAAAGATGAAAATTATCAAAGACAAGAAATCATCAGTATAGAAGCGAAAATTGTCAAAGACAAGAAAACATCAGTATATACGTAAAAATGGTTAAAGACAAGAAAACATCAGTGAAATTACGTTGTTGGAAGCTATGAAAGAAATTTGAAACTTAGAGGTACATACTTTCTTTTTAAATTAATTTTTTTTGTGCGTTCGCAATAGGAAAATAACAGGACTATGCTATGGGGAAAAAAGGAATTTTGTTGTATGCTCTGAAGAAATATTATTATGTTCAATAATACAGTAATAGTATAAATTTTTTTCCCGGAATAAAAATAAGAAATGTTTATAATGCAACGTGAACATGAAAATAATGAACTGATTTTCTCCAGACCATTTAAATAATTTTTTCTTCTCCACATTTATTAATCAAATTAAACAAGAAATAAGATAAGGAATTTTTAAACCCAAGTTAATGAACAGTTTGCGTATAAATGAGCATTCCAAGCCCATCTGGTGACGAGTGTGATTCCTGCTCTGTGGCTGATCTATCTCGGAAGTTCAGACAATCTGCAATACATAAACCGTTTTCGAATCGCTATAAAAAATATTTTTTTCGTTCTGGGAAAGGACCGCGAACCATTAACTTATAGCCTCAAATGTAATTGCTTTAATTTTAGTCTTCATCGTACACGATGTGTGGCCAACCTTGTACCATTGCTAACGATTTCACGTTTTTTGCCGGGACTCGCCCAGTGTTATTATTTGATGAACTGACTGTTTTAAGAATGAAAACTTCCTTCAGGTGTTTTAATAATTTTTTATTCGTATAACACAGTGCATAGTATGGTCGTGTACAATTTTAACTATATTTTTGATCGATATTAAGTGTCAAAGCGTCTACTTCTCAAAATATTCACATATGCCTATGGTTGTAAAATTCATATGTTGTCTATATGCAATTAGTATACAGTTGGCTGTATAATAACTCCCTGGGACATCAACAGCCACATGTACAACGATCTATTAGGTGTGTTGGAGACACTGAAGAAAGGTAAAATTGAGGCCAACACTGGTATGGACAGAAATGCCTCGTCCTCAGTGATCTCCAAAATTTCGTGTATTTTCTTTAGTAACATGCTATATTTTGTACTGTATACTCGAATCAGTGACGTTCGTTTCCTAGCTTTCGCCATAGAAAGGACCCAGTTTTCTTCTCACTTGGTTTTCCATCAACCGGCAGTCCTATAGTTAATTTTTTTTTATTGCTCCAAAGTCCTGGCAGGAGTGTCGAAAAATTTGTGCTCCAGATACAAAAGCAATACAGACACACCTTTGTATGTTGCCAAATAATGACGTGAATTGTTCATGTCCCTGACCACAACATCTAAATGCAAGGCACTGAATACGCGTACTGTCTCGCATCAAATCCATACAATTTTTGAAATAGTTAAATTTGATCAATTTACCTATGGTAGTAAAGCTATGTTATATGTTTAAATCACAGTAAAACACCTTTTTTCAACCACGTTCACCCCTCATTATAAAAACAAGTGTAACATTTATCAGACGCTTTTCATATCCTGACAACACAGTGACGGGCAGAGTTTTTCTGATAAAGGATGGATTTCTTCAGCTGCCTGCCTGCATTGTTTTTCTCCTTTTATAGCCGAGAAGCTCTGGAACTATAAGGTTTGCACTGGCACTCGCTACAAGAGAGCCATCGCCTCTACGCGCAGGGCTCTGAACTGGCATGCAGTGTTCTCATAGTGCTGCGTGTACGCATGGGACTTTCAGCGGTGACCCTATAATTTTATTGATGAAAAGTCTGTAGCAAAGTTCAAAACAGGTTCCTATCGTAGTTTGGCTCGTGCCCGGCTAGTATGTTTTAAGATACTCCAGTTGGAAAAAGCAGTTTTTTTTAAACTAAATTGGAGGGTTCCAAAATAATATTTACAGCAGGCAAGGTAACTTTGAAGTACCATTCCTTCCTCGTCTTGGGTATGGCGTCTTTTTGGTAAGTAGTTTCGTAAAAAAAAAAACAGGATTTATAACACTCTGCAATGCAGANACAGGATTTCAAACACTCTGCAATTCAGATCAAGTGCCAGGCAGGCGGAGTCCTTCAAGGGAATACCTAGTGAAATATTTTCTGGAAAATGAGTGTTTGTGCTTATACGCGTACATGTCCCAATAAATGTTTTTCCCAAGAAAGGCAAAAAAAAAAAAGTATGATCTGCAGCCGCCACTTTTAACTTTTATCCTGCCAAATACCATATATTAAAAACGAAAACACATGTGAAAATGGTGAAAACGATCACTTTTAAGACATTCCCGCGCAGTTTCTTTAGGGGACATAAGAAAAGTAAAAAAGTAACATATATAATTTAACCCACTGGCTTACATCGAGTGTAATAGTATCCTACTGTTACATATCTAATTTGTGGGAAGTTTAGTTTCCCGGCAAAGCATATCGCAGTCTTGGGACGGCCCGTTGCAATGCTTCGTTATGGCCAAACGAAACCTTGAGGCGTTATCTTTTTTTTACTACGGATTCCCCTTAGGCTCGTCACGCCATTTGATGCAGCATAGGTACACGCCTCTCCNTTTTTTTTACTACGGATTCCCCTTAGGCTCGTCACGCCATTTGATGCAGCATAGGTACACGCCTCTCCGGAGACAAGAAAGTTAATGACATCAGTAATCGTTCCAAACCACGCTTCGTAGTAAGTTTACACACCTGCAGGGAGAGGTGTTTCTCTATAGACAGCATTTCCTTCCCGTAGTAAGGATACTGTACGAGCCAGCCATCCGAATTTGGTGAAGATACATTTACCAGCGTGCAAGACACACGACCGTCATTATCGCGCCCGCTGGCATGTCGAGCCAGTTCGATGTCCACACGNGCAAAGCATATCGCAGTCTTGGGACGGCCCGTTGCAATGCTTCGTTATGGCCAAACGAAACCTTGAGGCGTTATCTGTTTTTACTACGGATTCCCCTTAGGCTCGTCACGCCATTTGATGCAGCATAGGTGCACGCCTCTCCGGAGACAAGAAAGTTAATGACATCAGTAATCGTTCCAAACCACGCTTCGTAGTAAGTTTACACACCTGCAGGGAGAGGTGTTTCTCTATAGACAGCATTTCCTTCCCGTAGTAAGGTTACTGTACGAGCCAGCCATCCGAATTTGGTGAAGATATATTTACCAGCGTGCAAGACACACGACCGTCATTATCGCGCCCGCTGGCATGTCGAGCCAGTTCGATGTCCACACGNCATTTACCAGCGTGCAAGACACACGACCGTCATTATCGCGCCCGCTGGCATGTCGAGCCAGTTCGATGTCCACACGGAGGTACCTAACTTGATCGCCCTTTTATTTTAAGGGGCGAATAAAGTGACGCCGCGTTATCCGCCGCAGTCAGTGGATATTTAAAACCAATCAGCCTCCGCCTGCGCGAGGTGCGAGGTATTCATTACACGGGGAGGCAATGGAAACCCGAAGAAGATGGGCCGGGCCGTCTCAGGAGTGGTTCCCGACCAGACATCAGCATTAAATAGATGTCTAAAGCTGTTCCGGCCGGCTGCCTTCACGCCGCGGCCGCTCTAGCAAGAGACCATTACTGCAGGTGATGGCGTCGCTCTAGCCACGTGGTGTGCATAGAACGAACCCAAAACTGACAGCTGGTAAATTATGTTAGTGGAAGTCGGGTCTGAGGAGCGCGGCATTGTCCACTCCAAGCATACAGCTGGACGGGGCGAGGAGAAGGCAAATTTTTCCTTTGTAGGCCTATTAAATGAAGTATACACAAGACTGTAACTTGTATATTGTTGGTCGCCTTCACACAGCCTCTGACATAAGGCATGCTTCCCAACAACCGACATGCCTTTGATTTGTCTGGAAATGATGCTCCATAATTTCTCCACGGTGTATTCTCGTGACAAGTGGAGAGGCACATATGACTGACTTCGTTCAAGTCCCTANTGCTCCATAATTTCTCCACGGTGTATTCTCGTGACAAGTGGAGAGGCACATATGACTGACTTCGTTCAAGTCCCTAACACAAATTTTTTTTTTTCGCTTTGCCTTTACTTTTAACGTGTGCGGTAGATTAATAAGTCGTATGAAGAAATCAAACATATCAGACAGTTACATTTTTAAATATACAAATGGGATTCCAACATATCAGTTTTTATGGAAGCGGGTTGATATCCATATGCGGGTTGATATTCATACCTTTACATAACCAAAGGAGATCAGGGAGTGACTTTTGAACAAATTCTTGGATCCTACAATACAAATTATTACCAAGATATAATTACTTAATAATTTATATATATGTATAAAAATATAAATTCTTTTTGTTATTATAAAATAACACGCATGTTTACATATACATTATACCATGCTCTAAAATGTGACGCACTATTTCCTTCTTGGGCACTAGTGTGTGTTTGCGATCGTTCGGTATTCATATTCCCGCCAAGACGAGCTAGTTTTGCTAAAAATTTATTCTAATCTATTTGAACAACTTTATAATATACAACCAAAAACCAAAGTTATAAGAAAGTTACGAATTTTATTATTTACGTACGAACTGAAATAAATATAAGGTAATGTTTAAGTCGCTGACTTTAAATCCAAATGTTTATATAAAAAAGAATAAGACTGAAATTCAGTGAAAAGTTCTTTTGTACTTGTTAAGCATACAAATANAATGAAAAGTTCTTTTGTACTTGTTAAGCATACAAATATGTTTACATCACAAAAGCACATATCTACTGCATTCGTGTGTATACTAATAATATCAATGTGTGTTTATTTAGTATATAGGCTCAACTAATTGACTTAACTATGCTACAGTAGGTCAGATGTACAGGATGGAAATGAACTCTACCGACAACCTNTGCTCCATAATTTCTCCACGGTGTATTCTCGTGACAAGTGGAGAGGCACATATGACTGACTTCGTTCAAGTCCCTAGCACAATTTTTTTTTTTTCGCTTTGCCTTTACTTTTAACGTGTGCGGTAGATTAATAAGTCGTATGAAGAAATCAAACATATCAGACAGTTACATTTTTAAATATACAAATGGGATTCCAACATATCAGTTTTTATGGAAGCGGGTTGATATCCATATGCGGATTGATATTCATACCTTTACATAACCAAAGGAGATCAGGGAGTGACTTTTGAACAAATTCTTGGATCCTACAATACAAATTATTACCAAGATATAATTACTTAATAATTTATATATATGTATAAAAATATAAATTCTTTTTGTTATTATAAAATAACACGCATGTTTACATATACATCATACCATGCTCTAAAATGTGACGCACTCTTTCCTTCTTGGGCACTAGTGTGTGTTTGCGATCGTTCGGTATTCATATTCCCGCCAAGACGAGCTAGTTTTGCTAAAAATTTATTCTAATCTATTTGAACAACTTTATAATATACAACCAAAAACCAAAGTTATAAGAAAGTTACGAATTTTATTATTTAAGTACGAACTGAAATAAATATAAGGTAATGTTTAAGTCGCTGACTTTAAATCCAAATGTTTATATAAAAAAGAATAAGACTGAAATTCAATGAAAAGTTCTTTTGTACTTGTTAAGCATACAAATATGTTTACATCGCAAAAGCACATATCTACTGCATTCGTGTGTATACTAATAATATCAATGTGTGTTTATTTAGTATAAAGGCTCAACTAATTGACTAACTATGCTACAGCAGGTCAGATGTACACAATGGAAATGAACTCTACCGACAACCTACGGCTGGTAGATTCCTCACACAATAATAGGTTGTGAATGTATATATATATATATAACCATTAGCCTAAGTCTATTCCGGAAGAGTTTAAATAACCCTTCCAGAATTTTTGTTGCAAGTAAACCAGCCAGAATAAGACTGATTTTCGGGATAATGCACTACAAAAGTTGCAATTAATTATGCATTAATTTTTCGTAAACGATGGCATGTATTGCAAAAACTCAATGTAAACATTTTTTAAACATATATAGTAGATTACTATATTACTATTCCGCAGGGAACTACCCCAAAAATCCCACATAGTTACATTTGTAAATATACTTATATGTTCCCAGCCCATACAATTTTTATGAAAAGGGTTGACATCAACACCTAATCTGTTATAGCTTGCACATCGCCGTTTAATAATGCATTATCCATAAATTCAGAGATTTATCTCTCATTCTGGCTGTGTTACTAGGGATAAACGTCTGCTTTAGCTACACTTTCAAGGGTGGTTATATCCCTCCGGAATAGTCTTGAGCTGTATGTCGTTATACGTGTGTGTGTGTACATGTGACCTATTATTGGATGAGGAATCACCTGCCAAAATTTGTCGCAGTAGAGTTAATTTCCATACTGCATATTAAGGCGAAAGTATGACTCATGACTTTTTGTGTTAAGAGGCAAAAGTACCGAATGCCATTTGATTTAATTCTTAAAGTACTTTCAACAAATATGTTATTTTAATAGTAATTCAGTAGGTGTTTGAAAAATTGTTTTAAGTGTTGTGTTAATTTTCGTGTGGTGAGGGACGATTAAGTAAATGCTAAGTATAAATAGCAAGTGATAGCCATTGTTGTCGAGATTATAAATTTGATGATATTTATAACTGTTTATAAATGAAATTAGGAATTTCATTTATATTTAATCATTTTTATTTAATCAAGACCTCCGTCCCTTAAAAAACATCGCCACGCCAACAGAATTTGACAAATTCGTAACAATGTAGAAAATAAGTAACGCAAGTAGGAGATTTATTCTGTAGCTTATGCTCCGCCCCCTTTTCACACTTGCGAAGTAACGTGTCCGCCAAGGGGATAGGCCAGAGAGGGCGTGTCAAGCGCGCCGGTCACACCCTTGGCGTGTCGAGAAGGAACNGGTCACACCCTTGATGTGTCGAGAAGGAACACTCTCCCGTCATGGTGAAGGGGAAGGACCAGCGCGCAATAATATTATTAAATGCCTTTGCTTTTGTGCAAGAAGGCCTATTGTGAGAGAGAAGACTGCAGAAAGAAACAAAAACAAAAGAAAACAAGAAAGTATAGGCTGTTCCCGGTAAAGTGAGCACTTTTGGAATCAACCTTTGAAAAATGTCATTACTCCTACTTGCGTACATATTAACGGACACAATGGTGGAATACGCCTAGTAAAGTTGGTAAAAATACGGNCGGACACAATGGTGGAATACGCCTAGTAAAGTTGGTAAAAATACGGAATTAAAGTAGTTCCACGCTTTAAAGTTGAATTGAAAGCGTTAGGTAAGCATTCATAAATACTAAAATAATTTATTTTGCATTCTTGTATTTAAATGTATATAAGTGCAATATGCCAGCAAATTTGTAAAACATTTTTACTTGTACAATAATTTCACAGTTTTAGTTAATCAACGCAAGAATAAATTAATTATGCCCATGCCAATATGGTGGAAGAATACACAATGTGCATACGAAGAGATCTTAAGCAGGGCTTTGAAAAGTGCTCAGTGAGCCAATCGGANTGGTGGAAGAATACACAATGTGCATACGAAGAGATCTTAAGCAGGGCTTTGAAAAGTGCTCAGTGAGCCAATCGGAATTAAGTTTCTCCGATACTGACCCTCCGTGATTCGCTGGCAGAAAGATAAGACGCATAACGATACCAATGATTGAATCACCAAAGTGGTTCTGAACTAAAGTGCGTTGGAACACAACTTGTCCTGGAAATATTTTCGCAACTATTATTAAAATTTGAATGTCTTTATACAAATACAATAAAAAAAAGTCATTGATAACTAATGAGCCTACTTTCTTCTACATGGGTGAAATAAATTTTAGCGAAGTTCTTAAAAGCTTAGATGGTAGGTAGGCTTGAACCCGCAATATCATTAGAGATGAAACCAGAAATAACAAAATTTATTGTTATCTATGCATTTTATACAAGCTGTACATGATCTAAAATCAGAAACATGTTGAACAGTATCAAGATAATTAAAATACACGAGTGACTTACCTGGGATTATAATTCAGAAAAACCCGTAAAACTAAGCTAGCTTACAATCAACTGCATCACGGAGGTAGGATTCGTAGCAGAAACTTCAGATATATTCATTCTAATGTTTTTAAAAATAGGGTTCACTAACCTGAAATATTTACACGGCCGTCATTTTGAAAATAAATGCCTGGGGCACTAAAACTCATAAGCCTACGTGGCTTTACATAACGCTACTTGTGGAAATCGGTTGTTTGGCACCCGAGATAAAGCATGAAACCATATTTTCTTAATCGGTGCTATCTTGCAAAACTGCCTAAAAATTTTCTTTATACTATGCTTCTAATACCTACTGTTAGGATAGAAAGTTTGATTTAATTTGGTGAAATTGTTAAATACATCTACAAAATTAATCAAAATTTTTATATGGCCGCCATTTTGAAAATTAGTGTCTGACCTCATCTAAACCATGTAACGTTACATGTGTGTAAATATTTGTGGAAATAAGGTGAATTATTCCAAAAATATGACAAAATGTTTATTTTAATCACCTGGCAAAACTTTGCAAAAAACCGGAATAATAGGATCTCTGTATGCATAAATGATGTTTCTAATTAATACTGTTTGCATAGAAAATGTGGTTGAATTTTGTTGAAACGTTTCATAGATAAAACAAATTAAATTGATTATTTATATAAATCCAATTAAAAATGCATGGCGTACATAATACATGTTAATTTGTATACCATACTGTAGCAATACTTGCGTGACATTTGGTGTTAATAGGTTGATCGATTCTCGAGAAATGGCATAAAAACGCCATTGTTCATGTGACGATCTTCACAAATGGAATACAAACAGTTTATAGATTGGCATGTTATATGATCGTCATAGATACAATATACAAAGTTAAATTTAAATCAGTTTCATAGTTTCGTAGATATAGCATACCAAGCTAAAATGTTTGTGAAGGCGCCATTCAGAAAATAATAGAATTACAGATTCAAAAGATAAACTTTGATATGGCCTGCCACAGTACAACTACTTGCCAAATTTGAAAGAATTCTGTTGATTGTTTCTCGAGATACGGCATAGAATTGTATTATTTCATGTGATGCTGTTTTCCAAAATGGAGGAGAAATGACGCTTTGCCAGGAACTTTTTATGGATATAACTGATACTGCCAACATACTAATTTTAGTTAAGGATATTTTGTAGTTTCGTAGATACAAAATTTTCAGCTAAACAGTTTATTATGGCCACCATTTTGAAAATGTGTGTTTCTGAGCCTCTCAATGACTATCGGTTTGCATGGCTTGCCATAGTGTTATATGTTTGCCAAATTTAGTGTAAATTGGTTGTTTTTTCAGAGATATCACGTAACTTTTATTTTCCATGTAATACTATTTTACTAAATGGCGGGAAAAGGAGATATTGTGTGGACAAATTGGATGGCTGTAATATAAACATCCATAATAGAAAGTTTAATTGGAATTAATTACATGGTTTCGACGATTTAATACAAAATCAAAACAGATATTTGGCAGTTATTTTGAAAATAAGTCTCTGACATACCTAAAACATGTCAGTTAACATTACCTACCACAGTACTACTTGTTTGCCATATTTGGTAGGAATGGGTAATTGTTTCCCGAAATATGACAAAAAGTGTTATTTATTCGTGTAGCACTATCTTACAAAACAGAGGAAAAAAGAGGCTCCGTGTAGAAGCATTCGATGTTTGTTATATGTATTCACAGCATACAAAGTTAACTTCGAATTTATTNAAAAGAGGCTCCGTGTAGAAGCATTCGATGTTTGTTATATGTATTCACAGCATACAAAGTTAACTTCGAATTTATTAAATGGTTTCGAAGATATGTATACACTCTTCCAGCGTTCGCCGACAGAGTAGTCGCAGTTTTTGGGACAGCGTTTTGTAAACAATGGCTGAAAACGTAACGTTATGGGGTTATAAGTAGTTAAAATCGCTTTCCCCATCAATAATTTCACCATTTCAGTTGTACTGGGATATATGGATACTGAAGGCAGTGAGTAATTAAGTAGATAAGGTTACAGTTGATTTATTTCTTCGTATTAAAAAGATGTGAGGACAGCTAAAGTAGAATATGGTGGGATGGTAGTGAAATGCCACACTATGGATGCCAACGGATAGTGAAGATCTCCATACGGAATTCTTAAAAGTTAAACTATCGTACGAAACATTAGGGCTATGATTCCTACTCTTTTTGCAAAGTGGCGTAGGTTTTATTTGAAAAAATATATGACATTGCATCAGCGTTCGATGCGTTTTATTCACCAGGCTCTTATGTACTGATAAAAAATGTAATAACTTTCTAAATATTTCATCTACTGTCTCAAATATTAGCGAATTTATTTGGTAACGATCGTGTATTAAAATTTCCTTTTAATCACAAGAGTACTTAAATATAATAAGCATGCAACACCAATAATAAAGTGTTTTAGTTATGGAATTTCTTCAAAAATAATATACCTTTATGATAAGTTATTTTACAAGAAGCTACATAATGAAAACATAAATTTTCTAGTATATAACAGTTTTATGTTTAATACGTATTGGCTTAATTCTCGAACGTTCTCACTGTATCGTGGAACGTGTGCATAAGTATTAATACAACGCGTATATTTCAACAGAAACTATGATGCAAATAGTTTCTTTAGAAGGCAAAATATTTACAAGTGGAGATTATTCTGTTGCCTATAAAGTAAGTTTCTTACTTTGGACTACGTCTGCGAACACAGAATAATGAGCGTCGCTCTTGTAAATTAGTTTACGGCTCGGTGTTCTGTTCTTTCAGGGTGATGAGACCCAAAACAAAAAACACTTGGTATTGGATTGGGTTTTAACATTTTTTCATAAATCATTCCTTAATCTAATTTGTTTATGTTATGTCTTGCCNACTTGGTATTGGATTGGGTTTTAACATTTTTTCATAAATCATTCCTTAATCTAATTTGTTTATGTTATGTCTTGCCGCATTTCTGGCGTATTCGAACAAAGGTCAGTGAAACCTACATTTGCGTTTATGTACCTATTATGTGTAACTAATTTTGCGATAAATATAAGGCAGTAAAAATATAATATCGTCACATAAAGTACCCTGCCGTGAGACAACCGTATAAAATCGAAAGATTTGAGTGTTGCTCACCTGCGAGGCATTAATCTTACGGTTTTCCAAATTTATGTTTAACCATGGGGAGGGGGGGGGGAGAGACTAGCTCGATAATGATACAAGACCAAATGCTTTGTTAAATTTATAGCAAGAAAAATCATTTATCGGTGGAAAACTATGCATCTCCCTTCCTTACGACTTTTAACGCAATAAAAATTATTTCCTTAAATTAGATTTTAACAGTGAACGATTGGAAATTTTTAGTACATGTTGCTCTTCTTTCAGTCACGCTTCATGAAGTCAACGAACATCATATTTGTTCCATTTTAGTACTTTCTGTAGCTTCTGTTATCCTGCCAACTCCAAGTGCTATACTTCGCCTAGAAAATTATTTTATATCACAGTGCGAGCGCATGTATGTACATATGCATATACCTGCACATAAGTGTTTGTGTGTGTATTTCTAATTGAGGTTTTTCTGAAAAACCTGCAATCATACTTTATCAGACAGGGGGGAAGAGAGAGAGAGAGTGAGAGAGATATAGAGAGAGAATCTAGTGGAGGGGGGGGGGCGGTGAGATACGGTGTGGCTGAACGTGTGTGTGTGTGTGGACAGCCGTAATAAAGATATGTAAATGAACATAACTATTTTATACTACTGGTAATAAGTCAACGGACTCATTACAAAAGCAGTAATGAAATTTTGTTCACTGGTAGGGCTATATTTTGTAAATAGACAACATACAAAATGCATTAAAAGTTTTATGAGTTCAACCAATATTATTTTATATTTATAATCGCTTACGTGTATACGTTATTTGTACACAAATCAATGTGTACATCAATATATTCACATATGCAGAGTAATTTAATGAACTTGACTTCATAAAAATAATTAAACTCCAGAATATTCGTACCTGTCCCCACTAATCACATTCTTCGGCTTGTATCAGAATATACCCCGTATTGAGTTTGTTAACAAAAGGAAAACTTACTTTAAGGCATCATATGTTGGCAGTTAACATATAGTTAACCATTTTATTGAAGATTTTAATGTCCCTTTGTGTTACTTCTTCTTAAATTTATTTCATATGCATTAAAAAGATTACATATATGACTTCAACGTACACGGTACTTTTATATGACTGTCTCAAAGCACACAATAATTTTACATTGCAGCTTTTATGTAATTGTATTAAGTAGTTGAGCAATACCATTATTAATATGAATTTATAATAATTTTTAGTTACAGTTAAACAATCACCTCTATGAAAATTACCTACATATGAAATTTTGCCAATAAGAAATTATTGTGTGCCCTACAATATACAAACATTTTTAGACGTAAATGTATTAAAAAGACTACTCCCACACAAAAATGGTATCATCTGTATCTTTTCTCGCGCCCATAATTGATAAACCAAAAGTGTAATCCATGCATCACTGAATTCAAAGGAATAATAGTACGTATTAATAATATTAAAGAAATCTGAGTCATTTTCTTCTAATTTCTGTCCATGAACAATATCGTTGCCAATATATATATATATATATTTGGGCATCTGTTGGAATACTTAGAGTTTTTTGGAGACTCCTCTGGTTTTGGGTGTACTAGCTTGATTTATAAGTGTTTGATGTTAAAAGCATTGCAATTTCCCATATGTGAGTGACTGGTTTGCAATGTTGCAGGGCAGCTCTTACGATCGGAAAGATATCTGTCGGAATGCAAATAAAGCCCAGGCATCGATTCAGGTTGCATTCTACATGGGAGTGAAGAAGTATTTTCATCCGTTTTTTTTTTCCAACACTTCTGCACTCTTGCCCCCCGCACTGATTTCAATCTTCCTTTCAACACTTCTTCCACTCCTGCCTTCTGAACTGATCCCATTCTTGTTCCCGGTATTTTATCCTCTGTTGTGTCCTGCTGTCATTACGCTCTTACTCTCAGCGGTGAATATGCTCTAACACCCAACAATTATTTAATTTTTGTCTGCTACACTTATTCCGCGCGTTCTCCTGGCACATCTTGCACACTTGCCTCCTGCACTAATTCGTCTCTTGTTTCCAGAACCTACTAGTACTGATTGAGCTCTTGCTACCCACACTGAAAATAAACGCTTTTGTTTGTAGCGCTCCTTTCTTTCTTGCCTCCTACACTGACTAAGCTCTTGCCTCCTGCAGTGACTATGCTATATATCTCCCGGCACTTCTTCCACCCTTTTCGCCGGAACTGTTTCCACTCTTACTTCTGGCACTTTTTCCAATATTTCCTCCGGCACTGATTATGATCCCAGAACTTCTTATATTCTTGTCGCCTAAACTGAGAGCGTTTTTGCTCTCAGCACTGAGTATACTCTTATTCTCAGCAAATCTTTTATTTTTGCCCGTTTTACCAATTCTGATTTTTTTCCTGGTACATCTTAATACTTGCCTCCTACACTGAATCTCCTCATACTTTCGACACTTATTTCACTCATGCCTTCTCCACTGATTATACTATTGTGCTCCCAGTACTGAATAAATACCTGCTCCCAGCTCTAAATATTCCACTGCTCCCAGCACTAAATATGCCCTTGCCCCCAGTTTGTCTTCTATTACTCCCGGCTACATTTATTATGCTCTTTCACCCAGAATTTCTTATACTCTTGTCACCTGCACTAATTCTTCTCTTGCTTCCAGCACTGAATATGCTCTTCCTCCCAGCACTTCTTCCATTCTCGCCTGCTAAACTGATATGCTGTTTCTACTGGCACTTTCTTCACACTAGTTTCCTGCAATGATGTCACTTTATTGCGACATTTTATAAATGCTGCTACCCAAGTCTTACCAAAAATCTTCTTCTATTTGCCTGGGTTGTCTTCTGTGTCTTTATTTTTTCCAAACAGGTATCGTAGGTGTCGTACATTAGTAATATAAACGATAAAACGTCACATTTTCATGTCAAATAAATAAATTACGAACACTTGTTCCTATTTTTAATTGAAAACACTACGGAAACTTTCAGTAAACTTCTTACTCCCAACTGCATCTGTGTCTTTTTGATTGCATTCCTTGGCATACCAAAAGTTCTGGCTGGAGTTGAAAATGGCCTTTCACCTCATACACAGCTTCTATAACTAGTGCTATAGAAGTGACATTCCAGCACTCTTACAGTTTTTTTTTTGCAGTTCAAGGGGAATTTATGTGAACTAATGAACAATAATGAAATAAAATAACTTAAGCGTGGTTACGCGGTTTGCACGGTTGGTTAGTCACTAACCTCCCACGTCTAGAGTCCCCGGGCGAGTATTTTCCCGCCTGGGGTTCTCACGTGGGGTGTGTGAACATCACTGCTGTGGTGTGAGGGTTTCCTCGGGGCTATCCCGCTTCCTCTCCTGGGCAGGGCGAGAGGCCTGTCCTTCAGCTGGAGCAGCTGGCTCCGCTTAACGTTAGCCTTCTCTCATTCATTGTGAACCTGCTTCAGGCGGGAACGATATGTGGGTTTTCAATTTCATTTTCAAATGGGGTTTCTAGATACTATGGACAAGTAGGCCTTGAAACTCGTTTCTTACCGCAATAGGTGCCTGTGGACCTGTGTTTTCTTGAAGGAAACACTACAATTTTGGTCCATATATTTTTTTACGAGCGTGCACCCATTTAAATCACAAGGATTTAATTGCTGCACAATTAATTTAGACCTCTGTCTTGTAGAAAACCTAATTTTTGTCGAGCGGGACATTAAAAGTCTTATAACATGTAATTTAGTCACCCCAAACGTTATTCACGCACTGAACTAGTAGGCATTAGGCTATAGTCGTATTATGTTGCATGCGGTAAAATGTAAAATAAAAACAACAAAAAAAATCTTTGAAAACTTAAATTAATATGTATAATTCCTAAGAATATTTTTAATTAAACTGAAATGTCCGGAACTGAAACATGTTTTACAGGAACAAAAAAAAAATTCTTACTAACATTTATAGCATATTTAAAGACCCATTATGATTGATATACAATTGTTATCCTATCTACGAACTTTTTTTATTACAGCATATNATAGCATATTTAAAGACCCATTATGATTGATATACAATTGTTATCCTATCTACGAACTTTTTTTATTACAGCATATTTCGGGAATGATTTTCATATCATTTTGTTTATAATTTACAGCCTACCTTATATAAGATCTCACACAGCGGTTATAAATAACTACACGCGCTAAAAGGTAAATATTCCAGTAATTTTTAAGAACTGAAAATTCACTGAAGATTGACATGCACACTGTTTACTATTACTTTTTAGAAATAGAATACAGTATCAATATTCCGAGAAATATTCACTTGAATTAATGGTAAAAAATATTTCAGNCATATCATTTTGTTTATAATTTACAGCCTACCTTATATAAGATCTCACACAGCGGTTATAAATAACTACACCCGCTAAAAGGTAAATATTCCAGTAATTTTTAAGAACTGAAAATTCACTGAAGATTGACATGCACACTGTTTACTATTACTTTTTAGAAATAGAATACAGTATCAATATTCCGAGAAATATTCACTTGAATTAATGGTAAAAAATATTTCAGTTACAAGATTAATTGTAATCATTATATACTCATTTTTAATGTTATTTCAAGATTCTTAACATGATACGGTACCTTATATCAAGTTGTGTAGAAAATATATTTAATAACATAAAACTCTCCATTTACTACAGACTCAACGTTAACAAACAGCATGACAACAACAGATAATCAGGTGAAACAAATAATTGAATTACCATAATATTGCAGCATAACCCAGGAACAGGGCTACCCGAAATTAATATGCCTCCCGAAACCCTTTCCTTTCACACAGTTAAGCTTATAATATCAAATAATCTTTATAATTTCTAGCATTGATTTTATTTTTTTGTGAAATATGATTTACTTCTCATTATAAAAATATTATCGGCTATCACTTCGCCACGCAAAACAATGTGAATATGAACAAAAATAAATTCAATTCTTGGTGTGAAATAACTGAGTCTGTGTTATTGTACCAGCAAGAGATGTAGGAACTGGGATTCTAGTTTCAGAATTTTTCAGCCACAAAATGTTAACAAATAAATTTTATTTCAATAGAATATGTAATCGGTCGAAGTCTGTATTTCCAATCATTAATTTTACCTCTCATTTCCCGTTCCCCTCCCCATTCTCATTTTGATACAGCAGATCACAGAAAGGATGCAAAGAAGTTTAGCTGCTCTCTTTAACGCACAGGGATTACTTATAAAATAACTTCACCATATTATGCACCTTGTGCAAAAGTCAGTAACACTGCTATGGTCAATTTACACAATATTCACGTAGTAAATTAAACATCAATAACAATATTTTGAATCTAGAAATTTTACATTTTTACATGGCAGAAACCCTAAACCTCCGTTTATTGCATCCATTATTGTTTCTTTATTAGATGCTTTGGAAGTGAGAACAATCGACGGTATTAGTTCCATGGGCTCTGGTAACCAATGTGCAGAGCCATGAGTTTTATTTCCAAGTCTTTCTTTTTCATCATGAGCCACTAGAACGATTTTGAGGTAGTCAGAATCCTAAAACCCACAGCTGCTCTCAGAATGTTTAATATAACGTTGAATACACGCTGTACATAATTTTATATTTACTCTCATACTAAATCAAACACTTCAACTACGATGTAATTATANTACACGCTGTACATAATTTTATATTTACTCTCATACTAAATCAAACACTTCAACTACGATGTAATTATACCTACGTAACTATTTTGTAAAACTTGTATAACGCAAACACTTGATTACTATTTGAATTTATTAAGTTTTAATAGAGAAAATAGAAAAAATATATATATTTGCAGCATTGGATCTTTAGGCATATAACATGCCCTTTTTGGGCATGTTATATGCCTAAAGTTTACCAAAAAAAAAAAAAAATGTCGAATGGTGAGGAAACGAAAGTTACCGAAGTTTTAAGGACTTGGGCCATTAGCCAATGACGTTCGTAAAGGCAGCAAGCAAAAACTTCCTTTCTTTTTGAAGCAGTATGGCAGTTCTTCCAGCGCACTGCGCGTGCCGAAGTGCAGAAGTTGCGGTAGAAAAAAATAGGGTTTCTATTTGGGAAATGATCCATGTAATTATCACTGCTACCAACGTATAGTAGTTGCTGTTCACATAGTCCTAGTGCCCGGTTTTGAATGAAACAAACGGGTCGGGGATCCCCCACATCTCTAATAAAAAATGGTTCCATGCCTCATTCAAGGGAAATTCCTCCCCTGCGAGGAGAAGCAATTTCCCTGTTCGAGATGAGGATATAATCTGCGATATTTAATTAAAATGAATATTCCTGTTCCTTTGAATACTTATAGAAGTTAAACGTGAATAACGAGAGACTACTGCTGGAGAAGGCTTCTACCTTTGCCAAGAAGAGAGTGCGAGTGGTGCTACGTCTGACGACTTGCATGTCATCTACTACAGACGCAGAGGATATTTTACTTAGATAGTCAACGTCAAATAACGTATTATCTGAGAGAAACTCTCTCGGCTTGTATTTTATAAAGTACAAAATGTGTTTACGTCATATCGTTTCGTTCCTATGTTACATACTTCTGGTTCAGAAGTACTTTTAAACGCATGGTCTGCAACGCATATTTGTGATTTTTAATAAAAATTATTCGAGTTGTAGCATTCATACCAACCGTCGACATTTTTATCCCTTTTTAAAGTTTACCTTTCTTTCGCACTGGTGCCAATGGATAATCACGTGTCGGTATAGTGTATGTAAGCCTAGTAACAAAGAGTACTTGTGTAGCCACCGTCAGGGACGTTTCGGATTTTTGGACCTGGGCACATTCTGTGTGTGTGCCGTCTGAAATGTTCAAAATATGTCTTGCGTTTTGATTTTTGGATTTTTCGAATATTTAGGATTATGCTACCATATTTGTTTACTCTTTACTATTTGTTTATTTTGAGCTTAATCGTATTTCTGGCTGTACAGGCCTATGCCCAAGGCCATACGCATTTCGCGCAGCATTAGAAGTGAAGCGAAGCGAAGCGTGGTAACAGTGATGGCAGGGACAGCGCGCCCTGCTCCACATGGCAGGGAGCGACTCTCGGGAGCGAGCGTCCGCGTCGCACCGCTGTGCGCGCCACCTGCAATCAGGTCGCGGTCAGTGCTGCCAACCTCGCACTCCA
>NQII01006952.1:198000-212697 GCA_002778355.1 Clitarchus hookeri | reverse complement strand
CAGTGGTTCTCGAAGGGAGAGTCATAAAAAAATTCATCAAGCCTTCACATCAGAATAATTGTAAAGTCTTAACTAAGCGTAAATCTAGTGGATCGTAAAGAAAGTAAATTATGTAGACTACCAGGCTCTTTGTTCAGGAAAATAATCCATTATATTTATGTATTTCAGATTGTACAAACTACAGCTGTGTGCATCAAAACCGCTTTCTAGCGTTCAAGTTTAATATAACAAAATAATAATAACATTCTTAACAATTAACGAAATTTAATTTATAAATTGACTATGGCCAGAAAATTTCAAACATTAAACTACAATTTCAATCCTTCATTGGCCTTTAACAATATATTCATTCGATTGCATTAAATTATACACATGCTTCAAAATTTTCTAGGGGATAGGCCTGTGGATAAAATTACCTTATCCATTAAAGATACTTTGGTTGGAAATTCTGCTAACCATACTAGATAAAAGTAATAATGCTATATTGAACTTTTAATGGTTAATTGTCTGAAAGTTCTCGAGTATGAAACATTTTCAAATAAGTTCTGTACATTATAATTTAAGTGAATTTTTTTTAACGATGCCAAAGCATGATTGCAGTGTATAAAGAAGACTCCGGGAGAACCTATGAAGTTTGAAACGTAGGCCAAAAGAAAAGTCTAGGGCCGCAAGTCACGTGAAGTAGTGGATTCCTCAACTTACTGGAAACGACAGGTGAATTACTGGAATTAATGAAAGTAAAGGAAACGTCTGCTGAATTACTTGGATTACTGCAATCATTACAGGAACTCACTTAAAAAAAAATCAAAGCGGAATTAGTAAAATTGTACGCCATTAAAAGATTATGGGAAAAAAAGGGGGGCGGGATATATTAAACGGAAAGCGAGGCACTTACAATTTTATCGTTTAAATGTAGGTGGGTTTCTTCTGCAAGAAATAAAATAAAATAAAATTTAAAACAACAGAAAATAAATTCTTTCGGCTACTAGAACCCGACGGAGTTGAAGTTGAAGAAAGCGATTTACGTGTGTCCCGCATCAGAATTTCAGTAAGAATGCAATATTGCGGGACGCGTGCTGGTAAGTTATACTGCCTGGGTGGAAGGCAATTTATTTGGAAGGGATGGGTGGAGGGAACAAAGCGTAGTTCAAAGTTTGGCCACTTGACAGAGCTGATAGTACCTTTAATGGATAGGTGAGCACTTATTTGATTCTTACAATCCCCGCTAGATGGAAATTGGATGTCAGGAACGGGATAGTAATGGCTGTTCAGGGGATGACGGAGGGAAGCATGGATATGGATCTGTCTGCAATTCTAACATAAAAAAACTATCAATGTGCGTTGCTAAAAAGACGCTCGAGCGAGAGAAAATACTGCGCACTAAGCCTACCTACCATCTAAGCTTTCAAGAATCATATTTAAATGATTTGCACCTATGTAGAGAAAATAGGGTCATTAGTTATAATGGCAACGTCTTGTTTTCTCTGTAATTGACTAAAATTGCACGGGGACAAATTTNGAAAATAGGGTCATTAGTTATAATGGCAACGTCTTGTTTTCTCTGTAATTGACTAAAATTGCACGGGGACAAATTTATATGTAACAAGAAATATCGGACATAAAGTGATATTAATTACGCCGATACACAATAAAACGCCACAATTATTAAATNCGTAGTTCAAAGTTTGGCCACTTGACAGAGCTGATAGTACCTTTAATGGATAGGTGAGCACTTATTTGATTCTTACCATCCCCGCTAGATGGAACATGGATGTCAGGAACGGGATAGTAATGGCTGTTCAGGGGATGACGGAGGGAAGCATGGATATGGATCTGTCTGCAATTCTAACATAAAAAAACTGTCAATGTGCGTTGCTAAAAAGACGCTCAAGCGAGAGAAAATACTGCGCACTAAGCCTACCTACCATCTAAGCTTTCAAGAATCAGATTAAAATGATTTGCACCTATGTAGAGAAAAATAGGGTCATTAGTTATAATGGCAACGTCTTGTTTTCTCTGTAATTGACTAAAATTGCACGGGGACAAATTTCTATGTAACAAGAAATATCGGACATAAAGTGATATTAATTACGCCGATACACAATAAAACGCCACAATTATTAAATCAGCTTCTTCACTGATCTTTAACAATATAACGGTTTTGATAACAATGTACATCAGGATACACGTCTCTGGTTTATAAACACGGGAATAAGGGGTGGAGGAGAAATATTCGAACTTATAACAAAGATGCGTCACTTAATTAACGGTATGGAATTGTTAGAAGCATAAATATAGTAAGAATAATACAACAATTTTTATTTTAATGTCCATAAAACAAAAGGGAATGGAATTTCAAATGCCATAAATTTTAACCATATGATTTTAGCCAGGTAGTATGATAAAGAGTTTTTTTTTATCAGTTGATAAATTTACTATGAACATTACTGTTAGCGCGTACATTAAAATGTACACACTTACAATAAATAATACACTAATATGCAAAACGTTTGCCCACCCTGAAGGTACCATTGTAGGGGCACGTACTTTATGTAAGTGGGTATAGGCACAGGACATGGTTGTTTGTACCTATACAAAATATATTAAAATATTGTGCCACACCATGTATGTATTGCAGGGGACCAGCATGTGCAAGATGCAGTTAGTATGATATCGGACCACCCGTAGCAAGGAGACAGGCGGCAATACGGTCAGACATGGATGCATCGAGACGTCATATGTTCTCCTGAGGAAGTTCCTGCCACAGCAGGCACAACTGGCTCTCCAAAACCGCCGTAGTTTCCATTGACTGAAGTTGCCATCTAATCTGGTTCCAATCTTTCTCGATGGGCGAAAGGTCTGCGGAACTTGCTTGCCATGGAAGCATGTTGACATCATGGAGGCAGGTTAGAAAATCTTGTGCTTTGTGAGGCCGGGCATTATCATGCTGGGAAATGGGGTTATCAAGATGCACCTAGACGTGTTGCCGCTGCGTCAGGACTCCTCCAATTACCACCAGTGGGGTGCTGCTACAATCGTAGGAAATAGNCTAGACGTGTTGCCGCTGCGTCAGGACTCCTCCAATTACCACCAGTGGGGTGCTGCTACAATCGTAGGAAATAGCACCCCACACGATGACACCTTTCGTTGGGGCCGTGTGCCGCTCTACAATGAAGTGTTGATCACAGCGCTGACCAGGACGTCTCCAGAATTGAATTCTGCGGTCGTCTGTTTCCAGGCAGAACAGTGATTTGTCGCTGAAAACCACTCGAAGCCAATCCACAAGCTACCATGCTGCTCGTTCCCGGTAGAAGGTCACACTTGCTTGGCGATGCTCAGGTCATAAATGTAGACGTCTTAAGGGACGCCGCTATGACAGATCTCGCTGCTAGCAGCCTGGATATGGTACTGGTGGACACAGACGTATCTCCAGCTGCCGTGAAATGTTCCTGGATGGTGCGTCGATGCCTGTGGAGTGCTTCCTGCCTGTTGCATGATAAAGCGGTCCTTCCTGCTGGTGGTCCACCGGGGTTGACGTGAGTCTTCACAACGAGTGTGTGTACCCTCCTGTTCCTACTGCGTCAAACACCGACTCGTAATGTAGGCAGAATGGTTCAAGTGGTGAGCACTGTGCCGAAACGTCTAACCTGCCTCTTGGAGGCCGATGATGTGGCCTCTCTCAAACTCATACAGCTGAACAAAGGATTGTCGCATGCGCCGTCGGGACATACTATGTGTTCACTGCACTTGTCTCTGTGGCTCACACTGCTCAAACTCATATTAAGGTCTGATTCGGTGTTGCAGCTATGAATGATGGAGTGACATGTCTCCTAGTGCCATATCTGCACAAGAAAACCTTATTAAACGCAAATGGGACATACTTTGGTCCATGACGATGCTGTCTGGCAACCTTCGTTGTACTCGCACAATTCGTACATGGTAATATTTTGCTTTTCAAATGAGTGTACTTTTTTCAAATACTATTTGAAAAGTGCTTAGTTAACTGTCAACAGCCTTTATTGGCTGTAGGATTATATACTACATTACTTGCGTATTAAAACTTGTAGGATTGTAACGTAGAGCAATTTTGCGTCTATAATGAATATTTTCCTATGCTTTAAAATTTTTCTTCGGCGTGACTGTGTAGCCGCGAGCCTGGGAAATTCTCATCAGGAGGTTGTCGTGTGGGTTTCTGCTGACGCCTCCCGGAAACAGTTGTCGTCCATGGGTTCAATGTTCTACTCCTGGGAAATGTGCAGTTTTGCCGGCAGTCGACGGGTAGAATGTTGCGAAATGCGTGGACGGGAGACCAGCCGTATCCTGGTTCAAAAATAGAGGTTTCGAAAGTCAGCTGTCACGGCCACATGTACGCAACGTGACTCTTCTTTTCACATCGGGGAGTCGATGTACTGAGGCCGAACACATTGGACCGTTTTCGGGAGAAGTAGAGTCGTTGTAGGGGCGCGAGATTGGGTGGTCGTTTTCGTGTGGAGTGCGTGCCCAGGCGGAGCCTCGGCCCTGCCCTGGGCAGGTTTTGATTATTTATAGGCGATTACCGAGGCCTCAAGGATGCGGGGGAATTCGCAAGACACTGGTGATGAGCTCGGGACTAGGCTTCATCCCACCCCTAGAGTTGAAATTTTCTAGGGATAACTTAAGTGCGTGATAGAGTATACTCAGCTTGTTGCCAGATTTCAGGTGGGAGGTGAGCCATGGTTCGACGTCCAACCCATTTACTTCGAATGTTTGCAGTATATCCGAGATGATAAGAGGCTCCAGGGGAAGGGAAGGAGTAGGCTGACTTAGAAACTTCACATATTTCTCTTTAGAGGTTAAAAATTAGTTAAGTTGACTTTAAATTAGGTGAACTAAATTTACCGTTCTGTTTGGTTGTCAATGAAATGCACGGATTATCCCACCTAGCCACCCTAGTGCTGTTTGATTTTGTAATTGGAAATTTAATTTAATACTTACTAAGTCAAAAATACTTGTAAGGTTATTAGGAACATTAGTTCTGGNTTTTGTAATTGGAAATTTAATTTAATACTTACTAAGTCAAAAATACTTGTAAGGTTATTAGGAACATTAGTTCTGGAGATTCATAATTTATTTTTTCTATTTAGCCGTTTCCTTTCGTAAGTCCATTCATCTTATTGAATAACAGTTTAGGTAGTTCTCTATTATTATTCTCTGTTATTAAATTTCTTATAATTTTGCTAAGAAATACGCATTTTTAGTTTATTCTACTCGTTCTGGTTTAAAAAGAGATGCCTGTAAAGAATAGTGATCTGAGCTGAATGAACACTGAATCAAATGAACTCGGTAATAATGAATGAGTAATAAAACACTTTAACGTCATATACGGAATAAATACTAATTGATCCTGTCGAGAGAATATCTCTAGTACCACCCGGTTGCTTAATTTTAGCAAGCATTGTGAATTCATGTTTAATTTAGCCCCTTAGTTCTGAAGCACTCCTCAGCTTAGCTGTGCAAATAATACGGTACTCTAACTTTCAATATTTCCAATGACTACGCGGAAATCTATGGTGGGAGTCGCCAGCTATAAGTCACTCACACAGGATGTCCGAAAATACTTTCCCTGGTTACAAACTTTATTTATATATCTGCTATATGAATGCTAGAGATGTGAAACTGGTGCCAAAATGTTGGAAAACTAACCAAATGTTTTGTTGCAGGTTTTGAGAAACGTAGCTGTAGTGTATCAGTTGCAGTATCCAGGAAACCGGACATGTTCACAAATCAGGACAACGCGCAGTGTGTCCTCTGGTACCACGAGACCCAATTACCAATAACAGTTCACAGGAACTTTCAGAGGACGTATGGAAAGATGCCGCCCGATGTCAAGAGTATTAAGTCATGGTATAAAAAGTTCAAGAACACCGGATCTGTTGCTGACATACCGAGAACTCGACTACCATCAACCTCAGCTGAACGGGTGGAAACAGTGAGACAGTCATTGTGCGAAGTCCCAAGAAATCAGTGCATAGGGCCTCATGTGAATTACACATGCCAAAAATTTATCTTCGTGATATCTTACACATATGTTTATTGTTTCGTTCATACAATGTGCAAATTGTACAGGCTATGGTGCCCAATGGCACCATGCGGCGTCGGTATAATTTTGCACTAGAAATATTTTCTCCTTTTGAGGGTGATAATGGCTATCTCAAACGTGTTTCCTTCCCTGACTATGCGACCCTTATTGTCAGTGGTGTCTTGAACCGGCATAACGTGTGTATTTAGGGTTCAGAGCCCCCTGGTGAAGTGCCAGAGTGTACCAGAGGTAGCCCAAATGTGAATGTTTGGTGCACGCTTTTGCATGACAAAATTATCTGACCATTAATTTTCGTTGAGGGCACCATCACATCTCCAGTGTATCTGGACATGTTGCAATTGTTTGCTGTTCCTCAGTTGCTTGAGTATCACACAGATGTCATTTTTCAACAAGACTGTGCACCACCTCATTGGGGTTTGGTTTTTTCGTAGCTACCTTAATATGACTTTTCCTGAACGATGGATCGGTCGTGATAGCCCAACAGCTTGGCCTCCACGCTCCTGTGATGTTGGGTAATGTACAGACAGCAATTTATTAATGAATATATCTGCTACGTGCAACCAAGGGTGTTCACCTGGAGAGCTACTGATGTGCTGTCCTGTTTCAACAAAAAAATGGATTAGTTTGCCAACATTTTGGCATCTGTTTCACGTACCTATCTTACATATAGCGGATACAAATAAAGTTTATTAGCAAGGAAAGAATTTTCTGACACCATTTATTTATACTATGTATATATATAAGTTAAATTTTATAAAGTAATATCCCCCAGTATTGAACGTGAAAGGCCTTACTCAATGAGCAAATTTAACGTTCGAACCTGGTTGTATATTGCTTGTATACAGTGAAGTGTTAGTGTTTCGAGAGATATAACATTCCACAGTCTAAATTGGCAAAGCTGGCATCAATTAAAAAAGATGGGATTTGTTTAAAAATAATAAAACCATGTGTCACCACATATATTCAAAGCTCATCAAGATCAATTTAATTCGGGATNTTTTGTAATTGGAAATTTAATTTAATACTTACTAAGTCAAAAATACTTGTAAGGTTATTAGGAACATTAGTTCTGGTGATTCATAATTTATTTTTTCTATTTAGCCGTTTCCTTTCGTAAGTCCATTCATCTTATTGAATAACAGTTAAGGTAGTTTTCTATTATTATTCTCTGTTATTAAATTTCTTATAATTTTGCTAAGAAATACGCATCTTTAGTTTATTCTACTCGTTCTGGTTTAAAAAGAGATGCCTGAAAAGAATAGTGATCTGAGCTGAATGAACACTGAATCAAATGAACTCGGTAATAATGAATGAGTAATAAAACACTTTAACGTCATGTACGTAATAAATACTAATTGATCCTGTCGAGAGAATATCTCTAGCACCACCCGGTTGCTTAATTTTAGCAAGCATTGTGAATTCATGTTTAATTTAGCCCCTTAGTTCTGAAACACTCCTCAGCTTAGCTGTGCAAATAATATGGTACTCTAACTTTCAATATTTCCAATGACTACGCGGAAATCTATGGTGGGAGTCGCCAGCTATAAGTCACTCACNCGGTACTCTAACTTTCAATATTTCCAATGACTACGCGGAAATCTATGGTGGGAGTCGCCAGCTATAAGTCACTCACACAGGATGTCCGAAAATACTTTCCCTGGTTACAAACTTTATTTATATATCTGCTATATGAATGCTAGAGATGTGAAACTGGTGCCAAAATGTTGGAAAACTAACCAAATGTTTTGTTGCAGGTTTTGAGAAACGTAGCTGTAGTGTATCAGTTGCAGTATCCAGGAAACCGGACATGTTCACAAATCAGGACAACGCGCAGTGTGTCCTCTGGTACCACGAGACCCAATTACCAATAACAGTTCACAGGAACTTTCAGAGGACGTATGGAAAGATGCCGCCCGATGTCAAGAGTATTAAGTCATGGTATAAAAAGTTCAAGAACACCGGATCTGTTGCTGACATACCGAGAACTCGACTACCATCAACCTCAGCTGAACGGGTGGAAACAGTGAGACAGTCATTGTGCGAAGTCCCAAGAAATCAGTGCATAGGGCCTCATGTGAATTACACATGCCAAAAATTTATCTTCGTGATATCTTACACATATGTTTATTGTTTCGTTCATACAANCCTCATGTGAATTACACATGCCAAAAATTTATCTTCGTGATATCTTACACATATGTTTATTGTTTCGTTCATACAAAGTGCAAATTGTACAGGCTATGGTGCCCAATGGCACCATGCGGCGTCGGTATAATTTTGCACTAGAAATATTTTCTCCTTTTGAGGGTGATAATGGCTATCTCAAACGTGTTTCCTTCCCTGACTATGCGACCCTTATTGTCAGTGGTGTCTTGAACCGGCATAACGTGTGTATTTAGGGTTCAGAGCCCCCTGGTGAAGTGCCAGAGTGTACCAGAGGTAGCCCAAATGTGAATGTTTGGTGCACGCTTTTGCATGACAAAATTATCTGACCATTAATTTTCGTTGAGGGCACCATCACATCTCCAGTGTATCTGGACATGTTGCAATTGTTTGCTGTTCCTCAGTTGCTTGAGTATCACACAGATGTCATTTTTCAACAAGACTGTGCACCACCTCATTGGGGTTTGGTTTTTTCGTAGCTACCTTAATATGACTTTTCCTGAACGATGGATCGGTCGTGATAGCCCAACAGTTTGGCCTCCACGCTCCTGTGATGTTGGGTAATGTACAGACAGCAATTTATTAATGAATATATGTGCTACGTGCAACCAAGGGTGTTCACCTGGAGAGCTACTGATGTGCTGTCCTGTTTCAACAAAAAAATGGATTAGTTTGCCAACATTTTGGCATCTGTTTCACGTACCTATCTTACATATAGCGGATACAAATAAAGTTTATTATCAAGGAAAGAATTTTCTGACACCATTTATTTATACTATGTATATATATAAGTTAAATTTTATAAAGTAATATCCCCCAGTATTGAACGTGAAAGGCCTTACTCAATGAGCAAATTTAACGTTCGAACCTGGTTGTATATTGCTTTTATACAGTGAAGTGTTAGTGTTTCGAGAGATATAACATTCCACAGTCTAAATTTGCAAAGCTGGCATCAATTAAAAAAGATGAGATTTGTTTAAAAATAATAAAACCATGTGTCACCACATATATTCAAAGCTCATCAAGATCAATTTAATTCGGGATNAGATTTGTTTAAAAATAATAAAACCATGTGTCACCACATATATTCAAAGCTCATCAAGATCAATTTAATTCGGGATAAGTATGGTTTAGTAATTATTATAGGAAATGTACCTCTACAGAGGTGAATAGTGAATTGGTGTGCAAAAATAAAGGACAAAGTAAAAAAAAAAATATATCATGACAGCAGAACGAACAGGCAGTACCTACCGATTACCTGTCAGGAGATCGCCTAGCGTCAATTACGGAAGGGCATGCGTATTTATACAGAATAGTCTACTGTGGACGTGTGCGAAGGTTATAAATTTCGAGCTTGGTGTACGCTCAGCGTTGCAGTGAGAGCTACTTTACAATGCACATCGGGTTGAACAATGTCGAGTTTTCGTCTGAACAGACAGTCCCGTAGACAACATCTGGACGACTTCATCCGAGGTTGAATCATTGGGAAGTTCGAAAAAAGTCTAAGTGTGTTTAATGTGGCCGAGGAGTTCGGTATAGCACACAGCACCGTATCACAAGCTTAGGTCGCATTTTGAACGACAAAAACGGCTGAACTAATTTTTATAAATGGTCGTTCACGAGCAACTACAGCGATTGAGGGCCAGTATATTGTCCTACNAAAACGGCTGAACTAATTTTTATAAATGGTCGTTCACGAGCAACTACAGCGATTGAGGGCCAGTATATTGTCCTACCGCAGGCGAGGAGAGATTGCCATAAGATAGAGAGAGAGAGAGAGAGAGCGAAAGAGAGAGATAGTGAAATTCAAGACATATGCACCGCACTACTGATATCCCGATATTGCGCCTTATCGTGGCCAGGAGTCTGCAAACAAGTGGTTTGTTCCCTCGGCGACTATTATGGCATGTGCTATTGACGCCTACCTGATGGAGACTGCGTCTGCTTTGATTCCGGGAACAAAAGGACTAGGGAGCTTAGTGATGGTGTCGGGTGCTCTTTACAGATGAGGGCCGATTTACTATCACTAGCGATTCACGACATCTATACATCTGGAGAGAGCATGGGACCTGCAACAGCCCCTCTAACATCGTCGAAAGGCACCAGTTTGTAGTTGACAGTTCTCGTTTCGGGA
Organism: Clitarchus hookeri; assembly: GCA_002778355.1. Lineage (NCBI taxonomy): Eukaryota > Metazoa > Arthropoda > Insecta > Phasmatodea > Phasmatidae > Clitarchus > Clitarchus hookeri. The sequence continues at coordinate 202,321 of NQII01006952.1, read as the reverse complement.
AGAATAATGCTTAGTAGCCGTATGGATCTCAACATCTTCCAAGGATGTCGAGTCACTTGTGACCGTTGTTGTATCGAGGTACTCCTTCCTCACGTGCGTATTTTTTGGGGCGCTGTGGCCTTAAAGTTACTCTTCATTGGCGACAACGCTACAGCTCATTGCACAGCGGCTGCCTCTGGGCTATTGGAGAGAGAATATATTCGCTGCATGGATTGGCCTGTACGGTCTCCGAATCTAAATTCAAATATGTCGGGAGACAACTGGCAGCACGTCACCAGCCGCCAGCAACGACTTCTTAGCTATGATCGATGCTACAAGAGGAATGAGCCATGATGCCTTAAGAGGTCGATGATAATCACGCACTGAGCGTGAAAAGACAGTGCAGATTCTCCAGCGCAGTCAAGGGTGATCATATTTCCTATCTCGAACTCTATTTTGTCACCACTACCACCTGTCACACGGACGTTTCTGTTTTCTGTCCTGCTGTGCTCGAAGATCACTTTTGAATATGGGTCCTTTGAATCCTTTGAATTCCTTTCTTAGTCAGCGCTATTCACCTGTCCCATACTCTTACATCTCGACAATGTTATGAATTGTGCCTAGTTGAAACACAGCTGGGAGACGTAACATGTGATAACCTGCCCCATCCTTAATGTTTGCACACTACTGTAGCTACACGAGATCACATACGAAGCTTGTAAAATCGTACAATTATTGGAAGCTTACACCCCAACGTACGAACAGTCCCACAGATTACGCATAATGTGAAAAAATTTTCTTCGACTTTCTGAAATGTAATGGAATTTTTAAATCCGTACATAATATGGAGAATCTACCATACCAGATGTCCGGAAACGGCCATATAAGAATACCAGGACGTGAAATCGACACGTATTCTAAGGCCATTTATCGCGGTGAAAGTTATGCCACGCATTGTGTTACGTCCGAATCGGCTATCCATGTAAAGTTTTACAATTTGATCGAGTTTACAGTAGTGTTTTTTTAGCGCATCATAGACATGCAATCACACGATTTCAAAAGCTTGTATTTCTCTGGAAATTTTGGATTGAAACGAGTGCTTGACCAGTTCAAAAATAGTTTTTGATAGGAGAGAACGAAGTACACTGGAGGTGGTATGACTTCATGAACTTAGCTGAGCAACCAACAAACTTAAACAAATTTATATTTTTGCCACTTGTCAACACCCAGAAAAGCAAAAGACGACAGTCAATATCTCCAGATTACAATTTTCTCCCAACCACGTCGTCCATTAACATATTTGAAAATACTTTTTAATATTTTTTAATTGTTCTTTTAAGAAAACATTGCTTAAATCTACTAACTATGTTGAATAAGGCAAACGTTTTAAATTTATGGTTCCAGTGTGCTAAGAGGAAATGGGGCAATAACATATTATTCAGACGGTAATTTAAACTTACAAATTGCTGGCAGCCTGTGTACAAAACTGAAGAAAGTGCAATCCCAGACAGGAATTCTTGCCAACTTTGTAAACATATATTTTGCATATGGTCTGTTCACAATGTCTTCACACTTTTTATCTAAAACCTTTGAAGAATCTTCTCATGTATGACGTATTGCGCTGTTTCATAATTATGTCATGTATCACAAGCATTTTATGTTAACATAAAGGTTTTTTTTTTTGGTGAAATTGAATGTTTACTAATGTTTTATCTATAAATTATAATTTTTAGTTTGTAATTGATATTTAGAATAACACCAGAGAGTAAATAGGTGTGTTGGTAATTCCTACAGAAAAATAATTCTCATGCAAAATATTTTTGAAATGAGTGTTCAGGAAAGCGATGTGGTGTCCCTTTGGTGTAATTTTGTAGACTTGGTTAAGCTTCGTTTTAGAATGTTGCGGAGGAATAGCCTGAAAGTATAACTTTAGCAGTGCTTAAAAAAAATAGAAGTAACCATGAATGGGTTTTAGGAGATGAATTCCTGTGGAGCTTCTTTGAACGCCGTAAATTTATACATTTCTCTGCAGCGCGAGATATCATGCTGAATGAACGCATCACTGTGGTGAAATATTTGTTCGCAGAGTTTCCAAAATTATTATCAATGATTTCCGTTTCTTGGTTTTCCAATATGGTCTTCCATAGATCTATATAATTCAGTTAACAAGTAAAGCGTTAATTTATGCCTTGCGCTCTCTTAAACTCGATCTCCAGATTTCAGAACTTTGTTGTACTGCTCTTTGGATTGTTGTGAACCCATCATTATTTTCTGTGGGTTATGCCTGTTTCTAATGTATGCCGATCACGCCAAACAGACTGAACGGAATACTATAAAATACAATAAAAAACCATCCTTGTTTTCCGCACGAGCCACTATGAAAATTTGAGCTCACGCCGAAATTTCTGCTAGCGGTGAGAGCAGACTTCATCGGTATTCTCCCAGAAGTCATTTGGTTCACATATTTTTTACCACTAATTTTTTATCTTAATCAATGTGTATTTATGTAAGAGTATAGAAAATTTGAATGTCTGTATTAATAATAAGCGTAAATAAGCGAATTTAAAAAAAATTATAATTTTATTCAACACTTGCATTAAATTAAAGTAGTTTGGAAACCGGTAGGTGGCATTAAGCTGTAAAGAATTTCTGGAACTATAAAGTAAAATTACTCAGTAGAAGGGAAATGCTGAATCCAGCGCGGGAAAAAGTTGCTTAAATCGGAAGGTACCCCCCTGGGGCTCTAAATGACTTTTTGAAATTGATTTCGTCACTAAATGAAAAATGATTTCGTCACTAAATGAAAATTGATTTCGTCACTAAATGAAAAATGATTTCGTCACTAAATGAAAAATGATTTCGTCACTAAATGAAAAATGATTTCGTCACTAAATGAAAAATGATTTCGTCACTAAATGAAAAATGATTTCGTCACTAAATGAAAAATGATTTCGTCACTAAATGAAAAATGATTTCGTCACTAAATGAAAAATGATTTCGTCACTAAATGAAAAATGATTTCGTCACTAAATGAAAAATGATTTCGTCACTAAATGAAAAATGATTTCGTCACTAAATGAAAAATGATTTCGTCACTAAATGAAAAATGATTTCGTCACTAAATGAAAAATGATTTCGTCACTAAATGAAAAATGATTTCGTCACTAAATGAAAAATGATTTCGTCACTAAATGAAAAATGATTTCGTCACTAAATGAAAAATGATTTCGTCACTAAATGAAAAATGATTTCGTCACTAAATGATTATGATGGAAATGCCGATCCGAGCTGCGCAAAAATAATTAGAAGCGAGAATTTTTTTTCATTTAAAGAAATGAAAATGTGTAATAAACAAAACATAACATGGATCAGTTACTAAATGCATTAAACAGCACCCGCCATTTTATGAAACTTTCCGACCTCACAATAGGGCAGTCCTACCCGATAAACCACGCTGAAATAAATGAAACCAAGTACGGTCCCAAAGTGGTCGTTACTTCAGGAAATTTTAAGGTGACCCTACCAGACAGATATGTATACATTTTCAGTACAAAACTGATAAGTGATGTCAATCGAGGAGGCACAAGTCTTGTGTATAAAGGATTGAAAAAATATGGTGACACACAAAGGCATTCTATTCTGTTTGTAAAAGAATAAATGCACATATTCGTATAATTAGACATCAGTATATTTTCATTTGTATTCATATCTCTATAAGGTTTTAATGATTGTTAAACCATTAAAACTCAATTACCGCTCTGACTTCGTGCAACATAATCTAATTAAAAGTTTAGATATGCACCTCCAAATTCGACATATTAAAGTAGGTGAAACACCTAATTCTTTTTCTAAATCTTTCATTGCACTGTCTATAGAAATATTATCCATCTTTATTATCTTAGAAAAAAATATTGCAAAAGGTTTACGATCAAGTTAATGACTCGCCAGGAACCTTTTCTTTATTTCATTATTACGGCCTAATTTTGACGCCAATAAAACTCCGTTTTTCAGAGAACTCCCACACCTCACCACTAGGCCGGCCTTTTTTTAAAATTTTTTTTTTAGTGGTGAGGTGAAGGAGTTTTTTTTAAGTCCCCCCTCTCAGATGTGGCGCCTAACACCATCTGAGATTACCCAGCTATACATCTGATACAATACTTACTACTGTAGAGAGTATTTATGCTGGGATTTTAAGGGGTAACATATAGTTGCATCTGCTACTCTTAGATCTACTAAGAGTACGAGCATTTATTTTATTAGCTCAAATTTGGAACGACTCGGTTGATAAACATACAGTGTGGATGCGGGCGCCTTCACACCCACACTGAAAATTTATCCGCTC
>NQII01006952.1:177095-197756 GCA_002778355.1 Clitarchus hookeri | reverse complement strand
ATATGAAACTTTAATGGTTTAAATAACCATTAAAGTTATTATGTGAGTACTTCCAACCTAAAAGTACCTTTTTCTTTAATAGAAATATAAGTATCTACGGTCTCATCTCTAAGACCACAATTCGTTCTGATGAATCAAAATTTATTAATTTACCTTTGTCATCCTTAATTTCAACTATTATTTCCTTTACTTGAGTTCTTAGTCAGCGCTATTCACCTGTCCCATACTCTTACATCTCGACAATGTTATGAATTGTGCCTAGTTGAAACACCGCTGCGCGACGTAACATGTGATAACCTGCCCCATCCTTAATGTTTGCACACTACTGTAGCTACACGAGAATACATACGAAGCTTGTAAAATCGTACAATTATTGGAAGCTTACACCCCAACGTACGAACAGTCCCACAGATTACGCATAATGTGAAAAGTTTTTCTTTGACTTTCTGAAATGTAATGGAATTTTTAAATCCGTACATAATATGGAGAATCTACCATACCAGATGTCCGGAAACGGCCATATAAGAATACCAGGACGTGAAATCGACACGTATTCTAAGGCCATTTATCGCGGTGAAAGTTATGCCACGCATTGTGTTACGTCCGAATCGGCTATCCATGTAAAGTTTTACAATTTGATCGAGTTTACAGTAGTGTTTTTTTTAGCGCATCATAGACATGCAATCACACGATTTCAAAAGCTTGTATTTCTCTGGAAATTTTGGATTGAAACGAGTGCTTGACCAGTTCAAAAATAGTTTTTGATAGGAGAGAACGAAGTACACTGGAGGTGGCATGACTTCATGAACTTAGCTGAGCAACCAACAAACTTAAACTAATTTATATTTTTGCCCCTTGTCAACACCCAGAAAAGCAAAAGACGACAGTCAATATCTACAGATTACAATTTGCTCCCAACCACGTCGTCTGTTAACATATTTGAAAATACTTTTTAATATTTTTAAATTGTTCTTTTAAGAAAACATTGCTTAAATCTACTAACTATGTTGAATAAGGCAAACGTTTTAAATTTCTGGTTCCAGTGTGCTAAGAGGAAATGGGGCAATAACATATTATTCAGACGGTAATTTAAATTTACAAGTTGCTGGCAGCCTGTGTACAAAACTGAAGAAAGTGCAATCCCAGACAGGAATTCTTGCCAACTTTGTAAACATATATTTTGCATATGGTCTGTTCACAATGTCTTCACACTTTTTATCTAAAACCTTTGAAGAATCTTCTCATGTATGACGTATTGCGCTGTTTCATAATTATGTCATGTATCACAAGCGTTTTATGTTAACATAAAGGTTTTTTTTTTGGTGAAATTGAATGTTTACTAATGTTTTATCTATAAATTATAATTTTTAGTTTGTAATTGATATTTAGAATAACACCAGAGAGTAAATAGGTGTGTTGGTAATGCCTACAGAAAAATAATTCTCATGCAAAATATTTTTGAAATGAGTGTTCAGGAAAGCGATGTGGTGTCCCTTTGGTGTAATTTTGTAGACTTGGTTAAGCTTCGTTTTAGAATGTTGCGGAGGAATAGCCTGAAAGTATAACTTTAGCAGTGCTTAAAAAAAATAGAAGTAACCATGAATGGGTTTTAGGAGATGAATTCCTGTGGAGCTTCTTTGAACGCCGTAAATTTCTACATTTCTCTGCAGCGCGAGATATCATGCTGAATGAACGCATCACTGTGGTGAAATATTTGTTCGCAGAGTTTCCAAAATTATTATCAATGATTTCCGTTTCTTGGTTTTCCAATATGGTCTTCCATAGATCTATATAATTCAGTTAACAAGTAAAGCGTTATTTTATGCCTTGCGCTCTCTTAAACTCGATCTCTAGATTTCAGAACTTTGTTGTACTGCTCTTTGGATTGTTTTGAACCCATCATTATTTTCTGTGGGTTATGCCTGTTTATAATGTATGCCGATCACGCCAAACAGACTGAACGGAATACTATAAAATACAATAAAAAACCATCCTTGTTTTCCGCACGAGCCACTATGAAAATTTGAGCTCACGCCGAAATTTCTGCTAGCGGTGAGAGCAGACTTCACCGACATTCTCCCAGAAGTCATTTGGTTCACATATTTTTTACCACTAATTTTTTATCTTAATCAATGTGTATTTATGTAAGAGTATAGAAAATTTGAATGTCTGTATAAATAATTAGCGTAAATAAGTGAACATAACAAAAATGATAATTTTATTCAACACTTGCATTAAATTAAAGTAGTTTGGAAACCGGTAGGTGGCATTAAGCTGTAAAGAATTTCTGGAACTATAAAGTAAAATTACTCTCTCGTGAAAATCATTTATTAGATATTCGTAGAACAATGGAGTTAACACAGAAGAGCAAAAACATGACACATTGTTGCCTATTACTTCTTTGTATTAAAAATAACGAACTAAACAAAGTACTCGTAAATAGCCTGCAACCAAACAACAAAATGACATCGCAGAAATACCTCATTACATCTGAACAACGATAGGTTCTGCCCGCTCTCTGCTCGGTGTTATCGGAGTACATACATACGAATATACTTTGATAGACAGATATTTCCCCATGCGTTAGAAGATGATGGCTTGACACAGGAGTGTAAAGGGTTAAATCTTCTCGTGTGTGAGGCACAGTACAGGCAGGACACTCGTGGGAGGGGATAACAGAAGGAAAACTTGCACACATGCGTGAAGACGAGGAAGAAGGCGTCAGCCAGGGCGACTTCCTGATATGTCGCGCGGGCGTAAGAAGAAAAAAGAAGGGAGTCTGTGACGGATTACCGACAAATGGTGCACGCACGCCCAAGAAGAGAGATGGTTGCCGCGAGAGAGTAAACATACTTCCCCGCAGCACGATGTTGTCGCTAGTCTCGCAACGGGCCGACGAGCAGCTGATGAGGGAGCGGAAGAAAGATGGGGAGCACAGAGAGGGACAGAGAGAGGAGTCTTCTCCTGCCCCGCGAGGTTAATTCGACCGACCACAAATTAGTGCAGCCACCGCGACAAACAACGCGGCCCGATAATTAGTCCAGGGGAAGGCGCGGTTAATGAATCAGGGACGGCGGCAATCACCGCGAGACGCATCTGCCGACACCGCCGCGCACATGCGAGGATAATGCGGGCATCTCCAGGGGGAAAAGTAAAGTGGAGCGTAGACTAAAGATGAGGGGGTACACAGAATTAAGTCAAATCGAAATTTAGTCAATCCTGGATTATGTGGTGCCTAGAAAGGAATTATGTCAACCTGGAGTTGACTAACTCCAAATTTTAAGGTACCTTATTTTTAACATGAAAATCACACGGGAAATATGTCAACTGGAGTTGACTCAACTACGAATTTTCGAGAAACACCCTTCAGGCACAAAATTCAACCGGAATTGAGTCAACCCGGAACTCACTCAACTCAGGATTTTTAGCTACCCTGTTTTAGTTCGAAAATCATACCGGAATTAAGTCGACCAGAGTTGACTCAGCTCCGGATTTTCAACAACCCACTTTCATACACAAAATTTTTTATCGGAATTAAGTCAACCAAAAATTAACTCAACTCCGCAATTTTCACATTACTATGCATTTCAAGATCTACCGGAATTATGGCAACCGGAATTGCGACAACCTTAGTTGACGTTATTCAGAATCTATTTCAGTACTGCCCCTTAGTTGGGATGTGGATATAAGTTAACTCGGAATTGACTCAACTTCGGGTTTTAACAACAGAAGGAGTGATGTCTTCTTGTTCAGGTTTGAGTCAGACCGGAAATAACACTACGTCGTATTTGGGTCATTAGGAGTTGTGAGTAGAGTTTGGAATGTACGGGTGTGGTGCTCACATTCAATCTACAAACTTACGTCCGTGCGTTCTTCCATAAATTGCTAGTCGATTCCTGTTCGCAAGCGTTAGGGAATGCACATGATTAAAATTTCTCACAATAGCTGACTACTCCTTAACTTTGCAGTACAGCACACGTGTGCAGAATACCACAAGATAAATTTGCGGCTAAACTTAATCAAAATCGTATTATGTCAGCCTGATATACACCAAAACGAAATGAAAATCGCAGTTCCGCGATTTCAAGTCTTATATTGCTTAGCTTGTACAAAAATGTGTATTTATACAAAACCTATTAAAGACCAGAAATTAATTTCTCTGCGTGTTTATCGCTCTATCACATACGAACGTTTGAGTACTGTTCGTTCTTTTGTATCAAAGTAATATTATGAATGTGATGTTTTTCTTGAATAAACTGCTGTATTTTATCTCTATATTTTACATAGTAGATATTTATCTTAATTCGAATAAAAATAATAAATACTAAATCGAAGAACAAAAGGTACTTTCGTTTTTATATGGCTATAGGATTACAAGGAATGAAGAAATTTTCTATCCCAACCCCTCCCGTTTTTTCTCGCACCTGTCTTATTCTTGTCAATATCGTGCATGTTTCTCGCAATAATTACTTCATTGTTAATAAAACGATGTGCCGTAATTTTTATGTTTATATTCACGGTAAAATCTGAAATCACAAAAGTGAAATCTATAAAGCAATCAAAATAAATGCATGATCTCGCAGGGACATATAAATTATACATGCCACCGTTATGCTGACTGGAAATCGCGTTAACAACCGAATTGCAAAACGAAGGAGATAAACTCAGCTACAATTTAGGAAGCATCATGACTTATTCATCAGAGGGTGTCCACAATTAATTAAAGTGAACTAATGGTCACGCTCCCAAGAAGTTAGCTGAGAAGTNTATGCTGACTGGAAATCGCGTTAACAACCGAATTGCAAAACGAAGGAGATAAACTCAGCTACAATTTAGGAAGCATCATGACTTATTCATCAGAGGGTGTCCACAATTAATTAAAGTGAACTAATGGTCACGCTCCCAAGAAGTTAGCTGAGAAGTGTGACACGGCATCTGATGCTGGATTCTATGAGCAAATGTTGACAGAAAGAATCCATCACTGTTCTGGTGTCTAAATTATGGTATATTTTCCGTATTTCAAAAGTGGTTGTTGGAAATAGGGAGTTGACTCTATTCCGAGACAATTAAATGCCAAAAAGAATATACCATAAAATCCGGAGTTGAATCAANGAAATAGGGAGTTGACTCTATTCCGAGACAATTAAATGCCAAAAAGAATATACCATAAAATCCGGAGTTGAATCAACTCCGGGTTGTCTTATTTCCGGCCGGGGTACCATAAAACCCGAAGTTGAGTCAATTCCGAGTTAACTTATATCCACATCCCAACATCACCGTGTACTCTTCCTAGTTAACCGGTAGAGTTTCGGTGCCGGTGACTATCTGCTGCTGAATTGTGCCAGGAGTAGTGTGAGGTTTTTCATGTGATTTCTTATGATATGTAGCGTGAAATGTGTGAAATTAAGGATTTTGATTAAATTAGAAAGTATGTTATAATAAAAAACGTCAATTTTGTTTTCGTGCAACTTTCGTATGTGAAGTATTCGCATATGGTCGCTCATCTGATGGTTTGTTATGGCACAAAAACTAACAAACGCCTAGTTTTTTTGTACAAATTTCCTAGTGGTGGGTTGCGCCTTTAACNGTTTGTTATGGCACAAAAACTAACAAACGCCTAGTTTTTTTGTACAAATTTCCTAGTGGTGGGTTGCGCCTTTAACATGAATGTACTGAGAAATAAAACCGAAGTTAGGTATAGTTTAAAACGAAAAATGAGTTATGTTTATATTTTATTTTTAAAAAAGTAAATATATTTCGCCGCGATAAAAACATTTGCAACTTTTTGTTATTTTAGGTAAAGGGAATGTGTTTAGCATTGTCTCAGACTTTGTTTACTATAAAGTACAATAAATGTTACAGCATATGCTGCGGAAACAAATATTACAGTTGAAAGACAACTCGTGCACTATTTAATAATACTTAATTTGAATAGCAAATATATTCACCCGCTAAATAATATTTTAGAACAATGTGTTTTGAAGTGAACAGTCTGCGCCCATCACGATTTGGGCGAGAACCATACACTACAATACTGATGTTTCAACGAGTTTCCACATTTACAGTATTTTGTTTGGGGAGCAGAGAATAAACAGTTCAGCTTCAAACCACTGGAAATCTGCAATGATGATTTTGAGTGTGCCCGATTTATTTCCTACTAAAGCGGCCCAGCAGCGCGAAAAATCTTATAGCCTGTTCACGATTAACTGAATACTTTTGAAAGCCTTGCCTTGCTACTTGTATGCACACTGTGTATCTTCCACGATATGTAAACTTAGCATCTTCATGAGCCTGAACACTACATTTATGCGTCGGTCAAGTAAAGCTATGCAATTATTAGTAAAGAAAATATTTTACAAACTTGCTTGTTCTTACACATACATAAGATAAAATAAACACGAAACAAAAAAATATTTTTTCAGTATTCTAATACGTTTAATTAACACTTTTTATTGAACGTTAAGTTATGGGAATGCTTTACCTTCGACGTTATCAACCTTACTGGGCGCATAATATTATTAAATGTGCCCGTTAAAATATACGTGGATAGAGGCAACGACATTTTTCAGAGATTGAGTTGAAAAGTGTTCAGTTAAACTTGAATATCCTATTGAAATAATTGGCTACAAATAAAATTTCATGTATTCAAGCCTGTTATAAAATTTATTTTAATGTAAAGAGAACATACGACTTTCCTTCAGATGTATACGAACTTATTTATTTTCATGCAACTCCATTTTCGCACACTGAAAAATGTATGTTGGCTTTCCTCAATGAGTTAGACATGAAATGTCAATGTTTTAGGAAAAAAATGAAGAGGTAGAGTGCGCATGAGAGCTACGCAGTAACCATTCTTTGTGTTCCAACATTATACTGCTTTCTTGCCAGTAGCACTGGCAAAGCTATGTGAATAGAATTTTAGGTTAGAAAAATGTTTATGTAAATTGGAGCTTCAGGACGTTCGGTAGGCAGGTCTTAACGTCTCGTCAAAAGCGATGTCATTAGAGAAGGAGCAATGCTCAGAGAAGCAGGTGCAAGGGAGGAATCTTAGAGCCCCAGGGGGGTACCTTCCGATTTAAGCAACTTTTTCCCGCGCTGGATTCGGCATTTCCCTTCTACTTTACTCTCTCGTGAAAATCATTTATTAGATATTCGTAGAACAATGGAGTTAACACAGAAGAGCAGAAACATGACANTTTACTCTCTCGTGAAAATCATTTATTAGATATTCGTAGAACAATGGAGTTAACACAGAAGAGCAGAAACATGACAAATTGTTGCCTATTACTTCTTTGTATTAAAAATAACGAACTAAACAAAGTACTCGTAAATAGCCTGCAACCAAACAACAAAATGACATCGCAGAAATACCTGATTACATCTGAACAACGATAGGTTCTGCCCGCTCTCTGCTCGGTGTTATCGGAGTACATACATACGAATATACTTTGATAGACAGATATTTCCCCATGCGTTAGAAGATGATGGCTTGACACAGGAGTGTAAAGGGTTAAATCTTCTCGTGTGTGAGGCACAGTACAAGCAGGGCAGTCGTGGGAGGGGATAACAGAAGGAAAACTTGCACACATGCGTGAAGACGAGGAAGACGGCGTCAGCCAGGGCGACTTCCTGATATGTCGCGCGGGCGTAAGAAGAAAAAATAAGGGAGTCTGTGACGGATTACCGACAAATGGTGCACGCACGCCCAAGAAGAGAGATGGTTGCCGCGAGAGAGTAAACATACTTCCCCGCAGCACGATGTTGTCGCTAGTCACGCAACGGGCCGACGAGCAGCTGATGAGGGAGCGGAAGAAAGATGGGGGGCACAGAGAGGGACAGAGAGAGGAGTCTTCTCCTGCCCTGCGAGGTTAATTCGACCGACCACAAATTAGTGCAGCCACCGCGACAAACAACGCGGCCCGATAATTAGTCCAGGGNTGCGAGGTTAATTCGACCGACCACAAATTAGTGCAGCCACCGCGACAAACAACGCGGCCCGATAATTAGTCCAGGGGAAGGCGCGGTTAATGAATCAGGGACGGCGGCAATCACCGCGAGACGCATCTGCCGACACCGCCGCGCACATGCGAGGATAATGCGGGCATCTCCAGGGGGAAAAGTAAAGTGGAGCGTAGACTAAAGATGAGGGGGTACACAGAATTAAGTCAAATCGAAATTTAGTCAATCCTGGATTATGTGGTGCCTAGAAAGGAATTATGTCAACCTGGAGTTGACTAACTCCAAATTTTAAGGTACCTTATTTTTAACATGAAAATCACACGGGAAATATGTCAACTGGAGTTGACTCAACTACGAATTTTCGAGAAACACCCTTCAGGCACAAAATTCAACCGGAATTGAGTCAACCCGGAACTGACTCAACTCAGGATTTTTAGCTACCCTGTTTTAGTTNAGGCACAAAATTCAACCGGAATTGAGTCAACCCGGAACTGACTCAACTCAGGATTTTTAGCTACCCTGTTTTAGTTTGAAAATCATACCGGAATTAAGTCAACCAGAGTTGACTCAGCTCCGGATTTTCAACAACCCACTTTCATACACAAATTTTTTTATCGGAATTAAGTCAACCAAAAATTAACTCAACTCCGCAATTTTCGCATTACTATGCATTTCAAAATTTACCGGAATTATGGCAACCGGAATTGCGACAACCTTAGTTGACCTTATTCAGAATCTATTTCAGTACTGCCCCTTAGTTGGGATGTGGATATAAGTTCACTCGGAATTGACTCAACTTCGGGTTTTAACAACAGAAGGTGTGATGTCTTCTTGTTCAGGTTTGAGTCAGACCGGAAATAACACTACGTCGTATTTGGGTCATTAGGAGTTGTGAGTAGAGTTTGGAATGTACGGGTGTGGTGCTCACATTCAATCTGTAAACTTACGTCCGTGCGTTCTTCCATAAATTGCTAGGTGATTCCTGTTCGCAAGCGTTAGGGAATGCACATGATTAAAATTTCTCACAATAGCTGACTACTCCTTAACTTTGCAGTACAGCACACGTGTGCAGAATACCACAAGATAAATTTGCGGCTAAACTTAATCAAAATCGTATTATGTCAGCCTGATATACACCAAAACGAAATGAAAATCGCAGTTCCGCGATTTCAAGTCTTATATTGCTTAGCTTGTACAAAAATGTGTATTTATACAAAACCTATTAAAGACCAGAAATTAATTTCTCTGCGTGTTTATCGCTCTATCACATACGAACGTTTGAGTACTGTTCGTTCTTTTATATCAAAGTAATATTATGAATGTGATGTTTTTCTTGAATAAACTGCTGTATTTTATCTCTATATTTTACATAGTAGATATTTATCTTAATTCGAATAAAAATAATAAATACTAAATCGAAGAACAAAAGGTACTTTCGTTTTTATATGGCTATAGGATTACAAGGAATGAAGAAATTTTCTATCCCAACCCCTCCCGTTTTTTCTCGCACCTGTCTTATTCTTGTCAATATCGTGCATGTTTCTCGCAATAATTACTTCATTGTTAATAAAACGATGTGCCGTAATTTTTATGTTTATATTCACGGTAAAATCTGAAATCACAAAAGTGAAATCTATAAAGCAATCAAAATAAATGCATGATCTCGCAGGGACATATAAATTATACATGCCACCGTTATGCTGACTGGAAATCGCGTTAACAACCGAATTGCAAAACGAAGGAGATAAACTTAGCTACAATTTAGGAAGCATCATGACTTATTCATCAGAGGGTGTCCACAATTAATTAAAGTGAACTAATGGTCACGCTCCCAAGAAGTTAGCTGAGAAGTGTGACACGGCATCTGATGCTGGATTCTATGAGCAAATGTTGACAGAAAGAATCCATCACTGTCCTGGTGTCTAAATTCTGGTATATTTTCCGTATTTCAAAAGTGGTTGTTGCAAATAGGGAGTTGACTCTATTCCGAGACAATTAAATGCCAAAAAGAATATACCATAAAATCCGGAGTTGAATCAACTCCGGGTTGTCTTATTTCCGGCCGGGGTACCATAAAACCCGAAGTTGAGTCAATTCCGAGTTAACTTATATCCACATCCCAACATCACCGTGTACTCTTCCTAGTTAACCGGTAGAGTTTCGGTGCCGGTGACTATCTGCTGCTGAATTGTGCCAGGAGTAGTGTGAGGTTTTTCATGTGATTTCTTATGATATGTAGCGTGAAATGTGTGAAATTAAGGATTTTGATTAAATTAGAAAGTATGTTATAATAAAAAACGTCAATTTTGTTTTCGTGCAACTTTCGTATGTGAAGTATTCGCATATGGTCGCTCATCTGATGGTTTGTTATGGCACAAAAACTAACAAACGCCTAGTTTTTTTGTACAAATTTCCTAGTGGTGGGTTGCGCCTTTAACATGAATGTACTGAGAAATAAAACCGAAGTTAGGTATAGTTTAAAACGAAAAATGAGTTATGTTTATATTTTATTTAAAAAAAAAATTTATTTCGCCGCGATAAAAACATTTGCAACTTTTTGTTATTTTAGGTAAAGGGAATGTGTTTAGCATTGTCTCAGACTTTGTTTACTATAAAGTACAATAAATGTTACAGCATATGCTGCGGAAACAAATATTACAGTTGAAAGACAACTCATGCACTATTTAATAATACTTAATTTTAATAACAAATATATTCACCCGCTAAATAATATTTTAGAACAATGTGTTTTGAAGTGAACAGTCTGCGCCCATCACGATTTGGGCGAGAACCATACACTACAATACTGATGCTTCAACGAGTTTCCACATTTACAGTATTTTGTTTGGGGAGCAGAGAATAAACAGTTCAGCTTCAAACCACTGGAAATCTGCAATGATGATTTTGAGTGTGCCCGATTTATTTCCTACTAAAGCGGCCCAGCAGCGCGAAAAATCTTATAGCCTGTTCACGATTAACTGAATACTTTTGAAAGCCTTGCCTTGCTACTTGTATGCACACTGTGTATCTTCCACGATATGTAAACTTAGCATCTTCATGAGCCTGAACACTACATTTATGCGTCGGTCAAGTAAAGCTATGCAATTATTAGTAAAGAAAATATTTTACAAACTTGCTTGTTCTTACACATACATAAGATAAAATAAACACGAAACAAAAAAATATTTTTTCAGTATTCTAATACGTTTAATTAACACTTTTTATTGAACGTTAAGTTATGGGAATGCTTTACCTTCGACGTTATCAACCTTACTGGGCGCATAATATTATTAAATGTGCCCGTTAAAATATACGTGGATAGAGGCAACGACATTTTTCAGAGATTGAGTTGAAAAGTGTTCAGTTAAACTTGAATATCCTATTGAAATAATTGGCTACAAATAAAATTTCATGTATTCAAGCCTGTAATAAAATTTATTTTAATGTAAAGAGAACATACGACTTTCCTTCAGATGTATACGAACTTATTTATTTTCATGCAACTCCATTTTCGCACACTAAAAAATGTATTTTGGCTTTCCTCAATGAGTTAGACATGAAATGTCAATGTTTTAGGAAAAAAATGAAGAGGTAGAGTGCGCATGAGAGCTACGCAGTAACNGAGCTGCGCAGTAACCATTCTTTGTGTTCCAACATTATACTGCTTTCTTGCCAGTAGCACTGGCAAAACTATGTGAATAGAATTTTAGGTTAGAAAAATATTCATGTAAATTGGAGCTTCAGGACGTTCAGTAGGCAAGTCTTAACGTCTCGTCAAAAGCGATGTCATTAGAGAAGGAGCAATGCTCAGAGAAGCAGGTGCAAGGGAGGAATCAGCCTTGGCCTGTAGCAAGGAACCATCCCAGCATTCGTCTGGAGTAATTTTGGGAAACCATGGCTGGACCGGGAATCTAACCCGTGTCCTTCCGAATGCGAGTCCATTGGTTTACCACTGTACAACTTTGCTCGGTTCCGGGACGTTCAAACATTTCCTGTGGCCAAATTTTTAATGCAACTAGTATATATCACACTTAGTCATATCATTGTATTAATGTGAAAAACCGACAGTAAACCTAGCTGTTTGGCCCTGTGATTTATTCTGTTGGTGATGGGTGAATCAGTGTTTGGATATTCTCAGAAGACGAACGTCTGTGTACTTCTCCTTTGCTATGAATCACGCCACGGAGTTAGTAGGCCTGAGAATATTTAAGCATTCTTCACTAACTCACGAAAGACTCTTTGAGAGCCGTTATTTAAGCGCGCTAGTAAACAATGCATGTGGAAAAGGCAAACAAATAGCTGGCTAGTTGGTTCACCACATGATTGGGTTGGAAAATAGTTCCGTTAATATTAAGTTTTTCACAAGGTCGGACATAGTTATATGAATTTATTAGTTCCGTAATATAAATGTTCTGTAATATTATAATCATATATGCCCTTGGACATCTTGGGTTTGCAGGTTTTAAATATCTGTAGTATTTGTTTTTTGTTACGGGGTAAAATGCATCAAGCTATCCTTTCAGAACTATTTCAACACTATATATCGCCCACTAATTGATTACAAATATTTCATAACATAATGAATACGAATTAGTAACTGTTAAACGTACGTTTGAGAATTACTATGTTTATTTAGGTATATTCCATTCGATTCACTTACTTATGTAAATAATTTGTTACTATCTTTTCTAGGGGAAAAATATTCTTGTCTCAATAAAATAATATTATAGTAATTACTTGGTTTTGTTACTGTAATAACATATATTTGTATCGCCTCATGGGGTACCACTTAAACTGATTTCGTACCTTGAGGGTGTTACAAGTCCATTACTGTTTACATTCATCACATTTCACTAAAACGTTAAGATAAATTACTTTTACCAACGTATCCAGGTGTTTAGGCTATACAGTTATTACCACTAACAGTTATAACTGTTCAAATTTCCCTATCATTTTGCTTATGATACATTTAAACAAACTAACTGTAATAATTTTGAACATTTCTTTAGTTCCTAAGGACAATGAAAGTAGTAGTATCGTATAACTTATTACATTCACATCATTCAATGCAAATGATTTTGCTCTATATCCCAATACCAAATGCTTTTTTCTTTCATGGAATACCGCTTTATTTACGACTGAGTAGAATAAAGTTTTTTTCTTTATAGTGTAGTGCATGGAAGAGTCTTGTAAACATTGCAAAATAATGGTTTCGTAGTGGCTGTTGATGATATGGCGTTATGCTGTCGTGCCGAGTATGTCGAACAAGTGATCGTTCGAGATTGACTCATGTATTGATTACACATTTATTAGCATTGAAGTGATATTCAACCGCATAAGTCCACATAAATCACCAGTAACCACAACNGTACAACTTTGCTCGGTTCCGGGACGTTCAAACATTTCCTGTGGCCAAATTTTTAATGCAACTAGTATATATCACAGCAAACAAATAGCTGGCTAGTTGGTTCACCACATGATTGGGTTAGAAAATAGTTCCGTTAATATTAAGTTTTTCACAAGGTCGGACATAGTTATATTAATTTATTAGTTCCGTAATATAAATGTTCTGTAATATTATAATCATCTATGCCCTTGGACATCTTGGGTTTGCAGGTTTTAAATATCTGTAGTATTTGTTTTTTGTTACGCGGTAAAATGTATCAAGCTATCCTTTCAGAACTATTTCAACACTATATAACGCCCACTAATTGATTACAAATATTTGATAACATAATGAATACGAATTAGTAACTGTTAAACGTACGTTTGAGAATTACTATGTTTATTTAGGTATATTCCATTCGATTCACTTACTTATGTAAATAATTTGTTACTATCTTTTCTAGGGGAAAAATATTCTTGTCTCAATAAAATAATATTCTAGTAATTACTTGGTTTTGTTACTGTAATAACATATATTTGTATCGCCTCATAGGGTACCACTAAAACTGATTTCGTACCTTGAGGGTGTTACAAGTCCATTACTGTTTACATTCATCACATTTCACTAAAACGTTAAGATAAATTACTTTTACCAACGTCTCCAAGTGTTTAGGCTATACAGTTATTGCCACTAACAGTTATAACTGTTCAAATTTCCCTATCATTTTGCTTATGATACATTTAAACAAACTAACTGTAATAATTTTTAACATTTCTTTAGTTCCTAAGGACAATGAAAGTAGTAGTATCGTATAACTTATTACATTCATATCATTCAATGCAAATGATTTTGCTCTATATCCCAATACCAAATGCTTTTTTCTTTCATGGAATACCGCTATATTTACGACTGAGTAGAATATAGTTTTTTTCTTTATGGTGTAGTGCATGGAAGAGTCTTGTAAACATTGCAAAATAATGGTTTCGTAGTGGCTGTTGATAATATGGCGCTATGCTGTCGTGCCGAGTATGTCGTACAAGTGATTGTTCGAGATTGACTCATTTATTGATTACACATTTATTAGCATTGAAGTGATATTCAACCGCATAAGTCCACATAAATCACCAGTAACCACAACNTTATTGATTACACATTTATTAGCATTGAAGTGATATTCAACCGCATAAGTCCACATAAATCACCAGTAACCACAACTTTCAGCAATAACATTCAGAACTGAGCCTCTTTAAACCGGAAACAACTCAACATAAATCTGTCTTATATACATCTATGGCAAAGAATATTAAGTCACGATATCGCGCTGTGAAAAAATGTCTCTCCTATTTAGAATTTTCTGTTGGGAACATGAAAAAAATATGTACAATAAGTTTAATAGAGCGAAGCAAAAGTTTTACACATATTACTTCACGGCAAGGGGCGCAGTGACCATTGAGGAGGGGGGNGGGGGGGGGGGGGGGAGGAAGGGGTGCTACAGGCATACATTTCCCCCCTCCCCCAAATTTTGTGAGTGGGTATGGCATAGCATTTGTGTCACCCCACCCAAATTATATTATAGTCACGCTCATTTGTACCTTATTAAATTTTAGAGCAAAGAAACCTTCATTANTTTCCCCCCTCCCCCAAATTTTGTGAGTGGGTATGGCATAGCATTTGTGTCACCCCACCCAAATTATATTATAGTCACGCTCATTTGTACCTTATTAAATTTTAGAGCAAAGAAACCTTCATTAGAGAAACCACCGAATTAACGACACACTGTAACACGTAGACGGCCGTATTCCCTGAAACCATGACATCAAATAAGGGCGCAGCGTAGAGAAGTGCCGTTATCCATTAGAAATTAAACAAGAAGAAATCGTAAACACAGTTCGATCCACTCTAATGTACGCCCCTTATTCCAATTACAAAAGGCCAAGATAAACCTACTGGCGTTTGAGGACATCTCTGTGAAAGGAGAGTTATTTGCAAAGGTTTTCTTGCAGCAGGTTATTCACTTAAATAAGTTGGTAGCGATAATTCTTAGGATAATGGAAGATGGTCTATTTTAGATGTTTAATTCTGTGACGCAATGGTTTACAGAAGTTGCCTCCGGTATTGCAATCTGGCGCTACCAACATGCGAAAAAGTGGTTATTCTTTTTTACCTTGGCGATAAATGAATGTAACATTATGAGCAGTTAACTGTTTCATTAATATTTTGAGAATACTGGTGGTAACCTCCAGCTTTAAGCAGGAGAATGTAATATACAACAAATTATAATAGGAAAATACAATTCACTATTATTATTTAATGTAAATTTTTAACAAAATTGCGCTGGTATTAGTACAACAAAACGAAGGAGATGAACTTAGGTTTGATTTAGGAAGCATAATATAAATTGCAGTAGAGGGTTTCAAACATAAATTAAGGTGATTTAATGGTAGCGCCCCCTAGAAGATAATTGAGAAATGTGACTTGGCATCTAATGTTGGACTCTATGAGCAAATGTTGACACAAAGAATCCATCACTGAACTGCTGATTAAATTCTGATGTATATTTCGTTTCTCAAAATAGGTTGTTGTAAACACAGAGTTGACTCAATACCTGTTGACACTATTCCGGGACTATTAAATGTCAAAAAGAAGTTACCATAAAATTCGGAGTTGAGTAAATTCCAGGTTGTCTTAATTCCGGCTGGAGTATCATAAAACCCGCAGTTGAGTCAATTTCGGGTTGACTTATTTCCGCATCCCAACTAATGGGCCGTACTGAAATGGATCCTGAATAATCTTAACTAAAGTTGACATAATTCCGGTTTGCCATAATTCCGGTAGGTTTAAAATGCATATCAAAACGAAAATTCCTGAGTAGAGTCAATTTCGGGTTGACTTAATTGCGGTACAGATTTTGTGTATGAAAGTGGGCTGTTGAAAATCTGGAGCTGAGTCAACTCTGGATGACTTTATTCCGGTACGATTTTAGAACTAAAACAGGGTAGCTAAAAATCCTAAGTTGAGTAAATTCCCGGATGACTCAATTCTGGTTGTATTTTGTGCCTGAAAAGTGTTCCTCAAAAATCCGTAGTTGAGTCAACTCCAGTTGACAAATTTCCTGTACGATTTTCAATGCTAAAAATGGATTACCTTTAAATCCGGAGTTGAGTCAATTCCAGGTTGAAATAATTTCTATTAGGTTTCAAAAAATCCGTAATTGACTCAATTTCGAGTTGACTTAATTATGTTGCCTTTAGATGAAATATTAACTATTATCGGTGTCTTTGCATTTTATGAATGAAGCCTTTAAAAATCAACTATGTATGAAATGTTTGCTTTTTTACAAAACATGCAATGTATCACAAGAGTTTTATACTTCCATTAACATTACAGTATCTAACATATTTGTTAAATTAAACATTCTAATACCTTTTAGCCAAAATTAGAATATTTCATTATTAATTATTCTGTATAAAACCAGACAGAAAATAGGTGCATCGATAGTAAGGCATAGCTGAGTGAAGAGAGTGAGTGAAGATATTTGGGCGGCTCTTAACATCGAGGTCTTCAGAGTAGATGGGGGTGATGTGAGTATAGAGCAGCGCCGCGACGAAGGTGCTGGGGAAACGGGAGATCCCCCAGAAAGCCCGCCGACCAGCGGCATCGTCCAGCACTATTGCCACTTGCGACAATGCGGAGTGAACCGGCCGGGGATTCAACCAGACTCGCCTTGGTGGCAAGTGAGGAATAGTTCTCATGTAAAATATCACTAGACGGAGTGCGCAAGAATGCGGGGCGTTGTACCTTTGGTGTAATCTTCTAGACTTGGTTAAGTTTTGTTTGCATAAAGCGGACGAACAGCCTGAAAATAGAACATTAGTAGGGCTTCAGAAAATCTGGAAGTAACCATGGATAGACTATAGACCAGTTTTCGTCTCCAGGGCATGTACCCAACATTGACCTACCCAACACATATACAGTTGACAAAGTTACATGGTCAACATCGATTAACGTCTTTGTATCATAATTTTCATTAGAGAAGTAATTTTATATCAATTAAAAATATACTTCTTCCAATTTGAATTTGATATAGTTGTATTAATAATTTGTTACAGAAAGTAAGTGTACATCTCAGAGAACTTGTTTACATAAAAAGTGTCCAACCTCAAATCGGATCCACATATTTTATGATAGTTGTGTTGGCAGAAAATCACTCTACATCATTTTTTCTCTAGGGAGTGGACACATTATGTTATACTGAGAGAACAGACAACATAATATTTGCTTGTATAGGACCACAAATATATTTAATTGCTACAACAAAAAATTTTTATTAGTAAAGAAAATTTGAAAACTAAAAAAAAATTTTTTTTTATCTAACAAAATACATGCTTGAATAAAAAATACCTCTGTGTTGGGCCTAAACAAATTAGACAGCCAACAAAATATTTTGTTGAATTAACTGTATATATATTTGTTTGGCCAAACATTTCTTTGCCTCTGTTTCAAATTACAGCTCGAGAGTTCGTTACGTTTGTTTGTGACAATCAGGATAGTAACAGCATTTGTTAGTGCATGTATTGATGCTTACTAATTGTGTAAACATCTTAATGAAACAAGTTCAATGGGAAACTAATAAGTAAAGTGGTAAAACTTGAAATATTTATTTGCGCGCGTTGTCCAGTATTTGAAATGAATGTACTTAAAAACTTTCGAATCTCATCAGCAGTCACTTGATGTGAGGTTACTAAAGCGTAGAGCTCGGGGGCAGATGATCTACGTACGTTTGAATCTCGGCCGGGTTTANCACTTGATGTGAGGTTACTAAAGCGTAGAGCTCGGGGGCAGATGATCTACGTACGTTTGAATCTCGGCCGGGTTTAAATTTTTTCTATATTAACTAAAACTGTACAATGTACGTGGAGTCAAACAAATATTTAGTTGCACTAACGAAATCTTGGTTTAGGGCAACCAAATAAGAGCAACAAAATAATTTGGTTGCAACAACAAAGTAATTTCCCCTATAAAAACAATTAATTTGGTTGCACCAAAGAAACTTAGTTTGATTCAACAAAACCTTCCACTGAGTGTTGNCACTTGATGTGAGGTTACTAAAGCGTAGAGCTCGGGGGCAGATGATCTACGTACGTTTGAATCTCGGCCGGGTTTACATTTTTTCTATATTAACTAAAACTGTACAATGTACGTGGAGTCAAACAAATATTTAGTTGCACTAACGAAATCTTGGTTTAGGGCAACCAAATAAGAGCAACAAAATAATTTGGTTGCAACAACAAAGTAATTGCCCCTATAAAAACAATTAATTTGGTTGCACCAAAGAAACTTAGTTTGATTCAACAAAACCTTCCACTGAGTGTTGGTGTTTAACAGCGAGGTCTTAAGAGCGGTGAGGGTGACACGACGTGACGATGGATCGGCAGCTGAATGCAAGGGGTGGGGAAACGGGAATACCCCGAGAAAAGCCGCAAGCCAACATCAGCCACGTTTCCCACATGCGAAAATCCGGGCGAGTCCGTCGGGAAACGAGCCCGGTTCGCTTTGGCGGGAGGCGAGTGGTCTGACTGCTGCACCACTGCGGCCTTGGAATGTAAATAATTCCTGATTCCTGATTGTGAAATCGTATTTCCTCGGATGACTTGAACGTAACGTATTTGTCTCGTAGGAATCCTGCCTTGTGTTTGGCAGGTCGCGTGTTCGGTCCCGGGTGGCTGCAGTGGGGACGGCTCCCCTCAAATACATTTCTTTAACGGCCAACGTTGGCGCCATTTAAATAAAACAGAAACCTTAGATACTTTCAACCAATCGTTTCAGATACTAATTACCCTCATTACATAAATTGGAAAAATATATTCCCTGCTGTTATTTAGACAAATTTCGGGACTAGATTTTCAAAAGGTGATTTTCACGACGATTGAAATTGTTTTAATAACAGTTCACACTGTTTAAACGTTTATATTGTGTTTGTTGAAAAATAAATATTTGCACAGTCGTCTGATATTTGGTATCGACCGAAACGGAGAATACAATATGTGAAAGTCACCCTCCCAGAATTAAGTTCATTTGACAGATTTTCACTAAAAAACTTGTAACGACAGATTCTTTACATTCGAATGCGTATTTATCTGAGAAGTTTTCAAAATTCCAAAGGAAGTTTTTTTTTGTCTGAGAAATACAAAATTATAAATACTGGGAGATTCCATCAGCAGTAATAAGTTTAATTATTGAGGCTGTTGCCTCGTTGAGAATATGGTATAGGGAAATATATATTAATGAAATTCGGTATTTTGGCGTTCCGGTTAAAGATAGATATATACCACCGGAGACTTTTCTGAGCAGAAAAATAGGTGCTTCTTTGCTATCGAATCCTTTTGTAACATTAATGTATAGCTTGCTTCCTGGAAATATCGGAAAAATTAATAATTTTATAAAACATTACTGAGAAAAAAGTGATTATATCTGCCTCGATACAGAGCTTGAGTGTGTCATTTCTCGCACTCAGGTATTTTTCAAGTTTGTATCTTCAAAATTGGCTTCATAAAACAAAATATCATTAACATGTATTTCCCTGTACCAAATTCTCAACCAGACAACAGCCTTAAGTGAGATTTTTTCCTATCGCATCTATTAACCGAGAATTGAAGTTTTCCATTCAGTCTTACGACAAACGGTTAGGTGCTCGTTTGTAAAATACCCATAAGTAACCAGACATCTTACACAGCACGCTATTTTGGTTTCTTTGAAATTGCTCTGCTTTGCAAACGCCATTATTTTTAGTGTTTCGAAAAGTAAGTTCAGCCACGCGTTCGTTTCCTTTGATGCCTCAGAAATGTGTTCTTCAAGGCCTGCAACTTTTACTGCTCCATCTTGCCTTGCCTCACAGAAAACCACACACGTCTTCAAAAGAAACAAAATAACTACCCCCCCCCCCGGGCCCTAAAGACGTAAAGTCTCGTCTTAACACCCTTTCCTTCAAGATTTCTCCTCCCGTTTCTTTCCTCCATGCGTCGCCCACATGTCGCGACACCGCCG
This sequence comes from Clitarchus hookeri, assembly GCA_002778355.1. NCBI lineage: Eukaryota > Metazoa > Arthropoda > Insecta > Phasmatodea > Phasmatidae > Clitarchus > Clitarchus hookeri. Next base: position 177,367 of record NQII01006952.1, on the reverse strand, counting down.
GTGTTTAGTCGTCGGAAGGAGGGCAAAAAACGACGTCCTAGAACAAAACTTTTTGAGTGAATTATGAGGTTACACCAGATGATATACAACAGAGTACATAAAATCTGAGCCCGTTATATACTGTTTTCTTGGCCGCGGGAGTGTCGTGGGAGAGAGAGAGAGAGAGAGAGAGAGAGAGAGAGAGAGAGAGAGAGAGAGTCTTGAAGGGTCGCCATAAAAACATTCGGCAGTAAAAACATCTCAATGTTCCTTCTTTTAGAACAGGCTTGGTA
>NQII01006952.1:134647-175289 GCA_002778355.1 Clitarchus hookeri | reverse complement strand
CCCCACAAGGCGACACGTGCCGACAATTAAGACTGGAGGCTGGCAAGCATAAAAACCCCTTTTCGAGAGTAGTGGGGTTCAGTTGTTGATTACCGCGCAGAGATGACAGTCAGTTCATTAGTACCGCGCCGAGAGGTTAGATCAGTAGACCATCGAGCAGCCAGTTGAAGATCGCCGCGCAGAGAGAGGTCAGCCGCGCCATTTTGGCCGGGGGCAAATCGGACCCCTTGCCACATCAGTAGAACATCACCACAGTGAGATGGCAGCAACAGCAGGCCTTTGCCAAAGGCCGCCCATCGCCGGAGCTCACCCACCACAGCTGACATCATTCCAGAAAGATTTAAGTATACAATCACCGTCAAGAGAAGCCCCCCTCCATCACGAAGTCGTTAGAAGTCGTTAGCAGTCAATCCGAGTAAACAAATTATTACAGTACCACACCTCTCAAGTGCTGATCTATGTAGTTCTTGTGTAAACTCCAGACAATATATTCGTCCTTCCAAATGAAACAGTAAAAGGCTTCTTTATTGCAAACCCCTTAACCTTCAGGCATCATATAGTCTATGCCACTAAGCATTAACAAAGTACGCTATGTATTTTTTTTGGATGTGTTAACATGATTAAAATTGTTTATCCTAATTCGGACTATGTGGTAATTATACTCTCTTACTGAACGCACTTGAATTTGAAACGTTTGAATTATATGTATATAACTACAAATGCCCACACATTCAAACCTAAATACACTACATAGATATACAAACATAAACCCACACAGTTACAAAACACACAAATTACAAATTATAACACAAATTTTCCATTTTTGTACTAAATGTTTAATACATTTGACAAAAACAACGGGTGTTTTACGGTATCTGTATATAATATATATTGTTTATTAGAAAACTATGTGGATATGTGTGTGACACTAGACTATGTGACTTAGATTTAATTGCCTGCGCCTACAGCAATCATCTTGACAGTGGCGCCTCCAAGTAAAATAAAACGGCAATAGTAATCAAGATGGTGGGGCTGTAAGTTGTGCTATGGTGCACCGGTTCGTTTTTTAGTTGTTTTTTTGAAAATATTCAGTCCACAAAAGTATCGGCGCTCATAGATGTTTTGGTCATTTTCGTGAGAAATTCTGGCGGCTTTGCCATGTCATGCCAAATTCTGTCCAGTAATGCATATTATTGTAATAAACGTTAGGGCACATAATGTACTCTGTACCTGAAATTTTTCATAACAATATTTATGAACGAAGGGCCAAAGTACAATACATGCAATAAATGCAATGAACATATGCTAAAAAAAAATGTATTTTTTTTGTTAAAATATTTTGTAGTGTCACTTCTGCCTACAGGTAATTTTTCCCGTCTACTCTTGTATCGATTGTTCGTATGGTGTTGATCTGTGTGTATACGATCCCGAAATCATAAATATGAACGTGAAATATCGTTGCGCGAATGCTTCGTAAACTGTTATAATTTGCCGTTAGTTATGTTAATATTAAAATACACTTCGTGAATGAATGAGTGAGTGAGCGAATAGATTTGGGCGGCTCTTAAGGATCCCGCATACCTGGAGCTTTTTTCCGCTCTTGAGGCCGAGAAGCGTGAGAGCGATAAGGACGACACTGCCACGCGCATCAAGTGCTACATCGCTGCTAAGCGCAAGAGACTGAACTGGCGTGCAGTGTCCTCGTCCTGCTGCGTGTACCTATGGGACTTTCAGTGGTTTCCCTATTATTTTATTGGTGGAAAGTCTGTAGGAAGGTTAAATGCATGGGCCTTCGTTAGNACCTATGGGACTTTCAGTGGTTTCCCTATTATTTTATTGGTGGAAAGTCTGTAGGAAGGTTAAATGCATGGGCCTTCGTTAGTTTTGTATGTATCTGATGCGTATATTTTGAGCTATGGCGCATTGAAAAAGCAGTTTTTAGATGTTTTGGAGTTCTCTGAANGTATGTATCTGATGCGTATATTTTGAGCTATGGCGCATTGAAAAAGCAGTTTTTAGATGTTTTGGAGTTCTCTGAAGTGGAGTTTCTAACGTGCGTGACATTTTGAAAGTACTCGACATCCCTCATTTGAATTGTGTGTTCTTTTCATAGAACGGCACATTGGACGCACGTTTAATAGTTCCGTGGGGAAACTTGTGTTTCAAACACNGTATGTATCTGATGCGTATATTTTGAGCTATGGCGCATTGAAAAAGCAGTTTTTAGATGTTTTGGAGTTCTCTGAAATGGAGTTTCTAACGTGCGTGACATTTTGAAAGTACTCGACATCCCTCATTTGAAATGTGTGTTCTTTTCATAGAACGGCACATTGGACGCACGTTTAATAGTTCCGTGGGGAAACTTGTGTTTCAAACACNATGTGTGTTCTTTTCATAGAACGGCACATTGGACGCACGTTTAATAGTTCCGTGGGGAAACTTGTGTTTCAAACACTCTGCAGCGCAGTTCAAGCACCAGGTAGGAGGGACCCGTAACCTCGAGGTCTTGAGAACCGACGAGGGTCAAGTGAGTTGAGTATGGAGAAGTAACGGAATGTAAGTAGGTGGGAAACGGGAGATCACGAGAAAACCCGCCAACCAGCTGCATCGTTCGGCACGATTCTCATATTCGAAAACCCGGGAGCGACCCCGCCGGGAATCTAACCCGGTTCGCCTAGGTGGGAAACGAGTAGTGTAACCACTACACCACCACGGCCCCTTTTGAGAATGAAGAGTTGGGGTTTAGGCGTATATGGTGCTTATTAATTATTCCAAATTTGCAAGCCGACAATATCAAGATCTCAACGAGAACGTGATCATTTCTAATAACAGCCATGGCCAGATTTCCTGCCCAGCACAACATATAACATACTCAACGTTTCTTGCCTAACCCGTTGCCCAAAAAGATTATACATTAATTAAAACTATAATCATGTTCAGATCATGACAACCACGTTCATAATCGGTCAGCATTCAGTAAAGTGGGATTTTCAGATGATAAATCTTGATCAGTCATTCTTTATGCCATTTTTATCACACCTTTCGAATGAAGGATTTTCAAATGAGATCTGTCTCTGTGTTCATTTGGGTTTGTGTGTGAGTTTGTGTGTTTGTGTACTTTAAGTACCTTTAGAATCCAAGCACTGTATTTCACCAGCTTCGGGACACAATATATTATTATTACATTTGGACCATGCTGTGTGCAAGTATTTTGAAAATGACATCACCTAAAATTTTTGGTTGCTATATGGCATATATCAGGAACCATTAAACCTTTTGAAGTAAAGTTGATGTGTTGGCATTTCACACTATCAACATTAGACAGTTTTCTCATTAATTAATTAACCACTCGCCTGGTGGCTAAATCGAGAAAATAGCACTGCCGGGGAAGGGGGGAGAGGGGGTTAAATCGGTAATTTATACACTAGCACCACCTAGGTAATGAATATATTAACAAATGACAAATGAAAAAAATATCTATATGGCGGGTGGAGTGCATTCTACAGAGAGGGATGATGAGGGGGTAGGGTAGGGGAATGTTAATACAATGTGATTGACTGGTGGGGTCAGTCGTCTGCTAGATGTGGTACTGAGGGGACCTCCCGAAATGTAAGTATACATAAAAAGCTTATTTGTACATTGTTTTATAATTTTGAAAATACATTTTTAGAAGATTAAAATTATTTTTTTTAGATTTTTTTTAGAGAATTTTGTGATTTTTGGGGTTGAAGGTATGGGACAAGGTCAAAGGTTATATTCAAGTTTACCTGGATCCAATATGGTGGTTGGGAAGGACATAACATGGTTGCTGGTGGGCTCCAGTCCCCAACCCCTCTAAATACAAACATTCCAAATTTTAATTTTTTATAAAGTTTTTAATACATTTTTATATACATTTTTATACGTTTAATAAACCTTTTTAGTTGTTAATAATAAAGTATATATGGAATTTTTTGGAGAATTTTGTGGTATTTTTGGTTGAAGGTCATTCAAGGTCATGGGCATGGGGTCAATGCCAAGGTCACATGGAATCAATATGGAGGGCACCGACAGCACCATCTATAAGTTAAAAACATAAACAAATATGGGTGCCACCTGGTGGCTAAATATACAGTTCGCCTAGTGGCGATATTGATTATTAATACACTAGCGCCACCTAGGTGATGTAAAAGAAACAAAATGAAATGCAAGATGGTGGCCTTCTGCAATGTATAAACAAATTAGAAACGAAAACACTAAGAGGGTTGCGTATGACGGATTGAGAAACTGACGAGAAGGGGAGGGGGATGTTATAATAATGTGATGGATTGGAGGGGGGTCAGTCGTCTGCTGGACATGGTGCTGGGGAGACCTCTGGAAATCTATGTTTTTTTTTAAATGAATTGTTTAATAAAATTTTAAATAACGTCTTTAATATAATTTTTTAATAATATTTTTATAAGTTTTTAGTAATTTTTTTATACTAATTTTTAAATAATTTTAATCATTTTTTATTAATATTTTTAAACAAATTTTGTGACTTCTTGGGTTTTACAGGTTACGGGTCACCGGGTCAAAGTCAGAGGTCGAGGTCACCGACATCCAACGTGGCGGACAAGATGGCCTCCGGCAGACCGGAATGACATAGCATGAACAGCTCCTATGCTCCGCGCCCCCACGCCATTGTGCCGAAACGAAGATAATCATACTACTCACGTTTATATGTCATAATTTGCTCAAATTATGATGTAAGAAACAAGCCCTGTGAATGGCGGTGACTCCTTGTGAATCATAATGTATGTACTGCCAAGGAAAGTAAAATAAACAATGTAAATGCTCATTTATTATTTTGAGAGCCCTGTATTGTTACTCGGGTGTAGAATGTAAGTGTTGAAAAGTTGTAAGTTTTATTATGGAAGACCTATTTTTACCTTTAATAATTTTTCTGGTTTCGGCTGTGCCTAACATATTCCAGTTCGAACAGTCACATGAAGGAAAGAGCTTTACAGCAGAAACCAGTCCGCGGGAACGAAGCGTTAAAAATGTGTTCGGCGATAAGCTTCCAGCTAAATTAACGTTATCGGAATTGCTTCCACAAATCTTTCATGGGGCCCGTATGTATATGTAGATGAGAAAGTTGTTCGGGAGGCGGGACGAACGAGACGATATCGGGGAGGGAGCAAATTTCAGACTCGCTCACAGCTTGTGTCTGAAGATACCATCTGGAAATATCTGACTCAGCAGATCTAAAAAAAAAGTTAATTTTTATTCAACCTGTGCCATAAAGAAAAAAGCCTCGAATTATTCTCTCCAATCTTAGCATAGATAAGATATTACATACAAGAAAATATCGTTACAGAAATTCAACTTGAAATTGTGTGAATTAATTGACATCTACTGAGCGACATTTTATTTGGACAGTCAGTATGCGAAACGTTCTGGATTATGCAAGCAGAATAAACAGTTTTAGTTTTCCAAACTATCTTATCGTTCGTGACAGCGCAGAGTAGTTAAAACATTGTAATATAAATTAAAATAATTCATAATTTTTAAATACGTGTTATTCAAATTAAGGGGCTGTTAATAGTTGTGTTACTTAACTCTATACGATGCAGTAGGTTATGACCGTAAAGGATTTAACTTGAAACGCCTTCTCTGTCGAGCTCACCACATATTTCATATCAGTTTAGTTGTTTTACGGCAAAACACGCAGACATCTAGAAATCAGTAGGAAAACATAACGTGCTCCTCACAGTAAAAATGTTCGAGCATAAAGGTTAATTATTGCATTTATATACAGATACACCTTATTAGCATGTTGCACCACAAAGTACAGCTATTAACAAGATCTGGTTTATAAAATTATAGACTGAATATATGCTTAACAGTACTGATAAGTACAGAAATTAATTATAGTGCTTCGGCATCCCTCTTCNAAATTATAGACTGAATATATGCTTAACAGTACTGATAAGTACAGAAATTAATTATAGTGCTTCGGCATCCCTCTTCATTTTTTTTCAATTGGACGTCCATCAGTGTGAGTGTCAGTCACTCATGCGACTGCAAGGAGATGAGTCCAGCAGGATATGACGTGGTGCAGGTTGTAAGAACAGGATATTTGACTGGTGGGTCTACGCTTTACCGACAACTATCCCCTAGTAGAGGTTAAAAACTTCGAGATGGCCGGGGACTATCTTCCATTTGAGGAATGTGTAGTTCGTCTATTGGTTCATATCTGTGCGTGAGCAAATGTTAATAGCCTAGAAAAAGTTGGCGCGGGTTAAAATACGGCCATTTACAAATACGGTAAATGGGAAATACAGGAAACACGTAAAAAAAACGCGAGACGCATGGCCCCAGCTCTCCTAGCGGTGCCAACTGTTCGGACAGCGACAAGGAATAAATTGAATGGCTCGTTAGGAGATTATAAATGCTTTTTAATTAAATTTGTTTGCAACAATTATTCTTTATTATAGCAGGAATAATTTGCGCACTTTTTGAGTGCAATAATTAGAACTTAGCGAACTACTGCAAGTCGTTTTTATTTGTATTTACAAATGACTAAGTAAGTAAGACGAACAGTAGTAGAATATATTTTCCCTTCGTTTCACTATTGTCAGTAGGTTCATAGAAAAAATTAAAACTAAAAAAGTAAAAAGTGTTTACTGGTTTCAAAGTAGGTTACAAATAATTACAGCTGTTCAAGTTCACTTCAATGAAATAGNATTTACAAATACGGTAAATGGGAAATACAGGAAACACGTAAAAAAAACGCGAGACGCATGGCCCCAGCTCTCCTAGTGGTGCCAACTGTTCGGACAGCGACAAGGAATAAATTGAATGGCTCGTTAGGAGATTATGAATGCTTTTTAATTAAATTTGTTTGCAAAAATTATTCTTTATTATAGCAGGAATAATTTGCGCACTTTTTGAGTGCAATAATTAGAACTTAGCGAACTACTGCAAGTCGTTTTTATTTGTATTTACAAATGACTAAGTAAGTAAGACGAACAGTAGTAGAATATATTTTCCCTTCGTTTCACTATTGTCAGTAGGTTCTGTACCAACACCTTCTGTTACATAGAAAAAATTAAAACTAAAGAAGTAAAAAGTGTTTACTGGTTTCAAAGTAGGTTACAAATAATTACAGCTGTTCAAGTTCACTTCAATGAAATAGAGTCGGTGAGGCTCATTGCTCTATCGTTTATCAGTAAAAACGGATTTCTTTTAAAGGGCATCATTCTCACAACTGTCGGTTGTGTTTTAATTCTTTCAGCAAAATTGTTCCAGATCTTCAAAATGTTTGAGACGACGTGTAACGAAATGCTTTATCAATCCATATTTTGTTTATAACTAAACATATTCTTTAGCACTTTTCAAAGCCACTTTTTATATCATTGTTCTCATTGTAAAGCAATTAATAAATCTCAAATATTATATAAAACTTTGATGTTAAAAAATATTTTCTTTATTTTTATTCCTAAATTTTTGCAGAAACTAAACTTTGACGACAGTTTTCATTTTATTCAAGAGTATATTGAATAAATTCAGTAAATTACAGAGCTGACCAAAAAAAAATAACATTAAGAATTCCAACTTTTTACTAGTAAATGAGGAACCCTTGTCCTTTATACATTCGTGAGTAGTTGAATAAGAGACACCTGCCGTGTTGGCGAAATTGAGATATATTCGCTCCGTCGAATGGAATAGTGCACAGCCATGAATAACTAGGATGTCGTCAGACATTATACTGCTGTCTAAGTAACAGTCGATCACAGAATGGGGATGAAACAGGATCTCAGCGCATTTGATCGTGCCAGGTCATTGGGGCTAGACGTACGGGGCACTCCATCTCCAAAGTTGTGCAGGTACAAAGTTTTCAACGGGCCGCCGGGTCAAGAGTGTACAGAGAGTCCTTGGATTCTGGTAAAACCTCCGCTGCCAGGAACGACTGCCGTGGTGTGCAATGTATCGATGGCAGGATTCGCCGTCTACTAGCTCGGTTGGTAACAGCTGACAGACAGGCCATAGTGCAACAGATCATTCGCCAATGCAATGCTGGACCATAACAACCTGTCAGCAGCAATACCATAGAGAACCAACTCTTCACTTTGGGGCAAAGAAACCGTCGCACCACTAGGGTATCTCTACTCACCACAATGTTAAAGATTTCCGTATATTTACGGAAATGTTTACGGAAATGTGCAGTAAATATACGGAAACGTAATCCGCAATGACGAAAACTCGAGTTAGGTCCGTAAATACAAAATACGGAAAGTATCCGTGTTTCCTATAGCTTCGGGTTTCGGAGAGGAACAATGCCGAGCCCACACGAAGCTTTATTCGCCTTTGTAAACAGAAAATGATGGTTTCTGTGGCATTTAGGATATCCACGCAACTAAGACGTATTATTTCTAACATTGAAAAGTAGCATCAGGTGTATGTAACATTTAACAACACATAAAATACACTAACTTTAATAGAAACTGACATTGTTGCATATTTGACTGCTTTAGAAAAATAAAAGTCATACCACAGGCATCGTTTGAGAAAAGTAGATAAGTAGTTAGAGTGAGTGATTAGTAATTTTTTTAATTGTGTTTAAACCTTGGGCAAGAATATATTTTAATTTTTTTAAACAGAGTAGAACACCCACATAATAAAAACTTAAGACTTTTTCATTATATATTTGTTTATTTCAAGCGGGAAGTACAGAAAAATAACTAGGAAATTAACGAAGAGGCTCTGTGAATTCACGGAAAGTTTTATGAGGTTTACGGAATGTCCGTTTTTTTTTAATCAATGTGTCCGTAATATACGGAGAGTTAACGGACACCTCTAGATGAATTTTTAACGGCACCTTTCCTTAAAATGGAAAAAAAAAAATTAGGATTGCGCACGTCACAAGGCTCAACGATTAACGTGGGTACGAGAACACCGCAGGGCGCGAGTNAAAAAAAAAATTAGGATTGCGCACGTCACAAGGCTCAACGATTAACGTGGGTACGAGAACACCGCAGGGCGCGAGTGCGTTGCCAACCACACAAAGCGAGGGATCTCTCATGTCAGCAGTTAGTCCGATGTTGGTGGTATCTTCGTAAGACGACTGTTTACATGAAATGAAATGTCCCTTGGTACACATTTAATCGTCCTTCGCCAGCCAACGATACAGGAACCCGCTGACAGATCATGGACGTAAGTAAAGTGATCTTGCATCGTGCATGCGGAGCGAAGCAAGCTGCATGGCGGGTGTTTCCGACGATTCGGTGAGCTATGGCTGTTACTGGCAACGCTGTAATAGCGACCTGCGCGCCCAAAGAGACTAGGAGGAGTGATCAAGGTGCACCCGTACGAGTCCTGTGGGAGCACCGAGGGCCCCAGGGAGCGTCCAAGGAGTTTCTCTAACTCATTTGATTTAGACAATTTTCCCCACTGATAGTTGACTGTCTTTATCATATGACGGTGCAAAACCCACTCATAAATAATGTGTACAAATAAGAATACAATTACGCAGAGCGTTATGAGAGTGTAAGTATAGTGTAGGGGGTCCGTTCATGACAGGAAACTCACTGGTTCGGCTCGGTCCTGTACAGCGCGGTGCGGCACTAATCAGACTTCTCGAAATCCACTGGCTAGCACGTGCCGGCCGGTCCCGCTGCATCAGTAAACTGCAAGCAGGTTATCTGAGCGCCGTCACAATGCTACGACAGACAGTGCAGGGGGCTACAGTGCATATGATGCTGGCTACAATAGTATGGACGAGTTGAAAACATGCACATTCAAGCTTACCATTTGTATTCTTCTAACAGCTGCCCTTGATTAAGGACATTTTCAACAGTTGCAAAGCACACAGATATCGTGGCAATTACATTTACTTTGTTATTGCGGTGATTTTTCTCTCTTATTACAGNACAGTTGCAAAGCACACAGATATCGTGGCAATTACATTTACTTTGTTATTGCGGTGATTTTTCTCTCTTATTACAGGATCATTTTTAATGACACATAACGGTAAATTTAGGCATTTAACTAAACTCTGATTGACAGCTTATTGGCTGTGAAAATATGAACAGCCTATTTAGTTCTTTACGATAAATTAAAGGGATACAGGTTTGTATNGTGAAAATATGAACAGCCTATTTAGTTCTTTACGATAAATTAAAGGGATACAGGTTTGTATTTCAATTGTAAGACATCTATATTTATTAGCTTGGCAGCAAACGGTTAACCTGTTTCCAAGTAATAACTTTTCTACCGATAACGTAAAATAAAAATGTAAGTTATATTTGAAGCACGAAGTGTAACGTCAAATAGGGAGCTTAAAAATAACTTTGTCCCAGTTCCCCAAAATCCTCTGGGAGACTCTCTTATGGGTCCGTGAATAACGCAGGCATCAGAGAAGAGGTTGGACTTCATCAGAGATTGAACTGTTGGTGCACTCATGACTTATCTAGAGTACCAGACTGTAAACCTATTATTTATACGAATAATTCAAAACTATAATTGTTTAATGTGATAAGGCATTAAGTAATTGTTTATTATTTTCTTTGAGGACGGAACCATAGTGGCAGCATACTAATGCACATTGCTATATCTAATTCCGTAAAGTTGTAAATCGATTTAAAGTAACAAATTTATCTATTTTATGTGATAAGGTCTTCTTTTACGATCATTACTACGGCCAAGTACTTATAACAGAAATGTTGAAGAAATCTTCAGACCTTGGAATAGACAAGTGAGTTGACAGCTTCCCCCAATTTTTGCCCATAGCACCCGCAACCTTGGTCGTTAATGCGTCATCTTCGAACCCACTGTTTTTACTCGAGTCCCAGTTAAAACATTGATACACGTACCTTTAAAATAATTGCCATTAGGTTAGTAAGAGTCGTTACTCAATTAGACTACCGGTATAAAATAACATTTACACACACAACCGCTGCCAAACAAACACATTCACACACTGCGATACCAAATATCTACGAGCTTAAGTATTAACGCGGGACTCACAATTTCTAAGTTTCTCCTCATTTCTGACAAACAGGGGCGTCTGCATACTTCTCCTCTGTAAATATGATCAACATGTATCTAGGAACCGTGTTCTGGACCTAGAATGTTCCTACAGTACTTCAGTAGATAATGAACACGTCACGTGTCATGCGGAGTGCCCAATCATCAGTCTCCTGTCGGCCAGACAGGCCTCCAGTCGCCAGTTCGCATACGAGTCACGTCGGACTGCGATACTGACTGCGTCCGCAATATTGTGCCAATGTACATGGAAACGCACGGATATTTTGAATTACCTTATTCCATCGACATATATTTTAATAAACATCATATATTATTATTTGTGACAATATTTTATGGTTTTCTTTTTAGCTCAATTTCGTATTAAATATTTAATATTTTGGTATTACAGTTTTTTTATCACTATATATTGTTAACAAAAATGCATATTTGAACACGTATTCACCTANACATGGAAACGCACGGATATTTTGAATTACCTTATTCCATCGACATATATTTTAATAAACATCATATATTATTATTAGTGACAATATTTTATGGTTTTCTTTTTAGCTCAATTTCGTATTAAATATTAAATATTTTGGTATTACAGTTTTTTTATCACTATATATTGTTAACAAAAATGCATATTTGAACACGTATTCACCTAAAATTTGTAATACATAGCATTATAGACCTAAATACGGAAAAAAGTTTCTAAAGGGACTGGAAAAATTAGGATTATTAACCAGGAATTACTTAAGAGGGATCAATGTGCCTAGTGTTTACAGACCAGGTGATGTGCCATGTTGTGGCATATTCTGTCTAACCTAATTTGTTCTAATTCGCTTTTGTTAGCAAATTACTTCTTTTTTGGCAAAGCCCCGTCGTCTTTCCTTAATTGTTACGGAAAATAATCTTTTTTATGGCAATTTATTTCCCTGTTAATATTTATTATGNCGGAAAATAATCTTTTTTATGGCAATTTATTTCCCTGTTAATATTTATTATGTCATGTTAAAGATTGATGTAACCTTAAATTAAAAGCTTGTTTGAAACTTGCAATTGTAATTGCAATAAGCAATAACAAAACAATGTAATNAATTTGTTCTAATTCGCTTTTGTTAGCAAATTACTTCTTTTTTGGCAAAGCCCCGTCGTCTTTCCTTAATTGTTACTGAAAATAATCTTTTTTATGGCAATTTATTTCCCTGTTAATATTTATTATGTCCTGTTAAAGATGGATGTAACCTTAAATTAAAAGCTTGTTTGAAACTTGCAATTGTAATTGCAATAAGCAATAACAAAACAATGTAATTTTCTTATTTTCAGTGTGTTTGTTGCTCTTGAAGTAGTGCAACTTTATGGGCTGTCTCTACTTATCTTGTGTTTTCAATTCACATTTGTCACACCAGATGGCAGAACTTGTGCTCTTTATTGTTTAAAGTCTTGATGTTATTTTACGTTACATATTTATAATGTTCTAACAATAATTAATATTGTAATATAAAGTTAAAAATAATATACACTATGTTTTGCCTCTTGATAACTTTGGTAACCGCGACATGGTGATTCGAGATACATCGATTGGCCATGTTGTGTGTATCGGAATGACCCAAGGTTTTTTGTTGGTAAAAGAAAGGTGTTGAGTCGTCCTTCTACACAACGCCTTTTCAAGATGTAACGACACATTTATTTTGCTGCTTGTTAATCTTATAGCATAATGTTATAATAAGTTCATAGACAGCTCACGCGAAGTAAATCGGATGCTGTATTGTTTCTGTTATCCGATAATTGTTAGTTTAATGTTAAAATTAAAGTTATTTACCTAATTTGTGTTAAATTAGGGCGGTCCAAGTATTCCCGGGACTACTACCCATAGCTGACCATAATGTAAAGTACGCCATCTTGGTTTGTGCCATGGCCTAGCTGTGTGATGGGACCATGAGCTGATTTTTCTCATCTTTTCGTCTGTGCGCCGGAGTCCGGACCAGCGCCTGGCAAATGTCATGTAAGATTTTTTGTTTTCCTTTCTGCATGAACATTTAGTGAAGCAAACCGTCATGGCTGCCCGTTTTGTCGCCTTCTTTGGAACAGCTTTATTTAAATTTCAAACCTAACGAAAAAAAAATCTTTGAACAAAAAAAACATTCATGTGTTAAAATTAGCTTGAAATTAAATGCCAGTATCTCAACTATAACAAGTATCATAATTCAGTTAATTTTTCATGGGTGCGCCCTAGTAACTATAACTGCATAGACACGCATTATACTTATAATGTCGTTGTGTTTGTGTTGGTGTTGTTTGTTCTNTTTTCGTCTGTGCGCCGGAGTCCGGACCAGCGCCTGGCAAATGTCATGTAAGATTTTTTGTTTTCCTTTCTGCATGGACATTTAGTGAAGCAAACCGTCATGGCTTCCTGTTTTGTCGTCTTCTTTGGAACAGCTTTATTTAAATTTCAAACCTAACGAAAAAAAATCTTTGAACAAAAAAAAACATTCTTGTGTTAAAATTAGTTTAAAATTAAATGCCAGTATCTCAATTATAACAAGTATCATAATTCAGTTAATTTTTCATGGGTGCACCCTAGTAACTATAACTGCATAGACACGCATTATACTTATAATGTCGTTGTGTTTGTGTTGGTGTTGTTTGTTCTNGCCCTAGTAACTATAACTGCATAGACACGCATTATACTTATAATGTCGTTGTGTTTGTGTTGGTGTTGTTTGTTCTTTTTTTGCCTACGTATTGGGGTTTTGTGGGTGTTTCGGTGTCCACATCAGAATATAAAATAACATTTTAAAAAACCTTTGTAATTTGTTACCTTTTATTTCTGACTGTAGAAGCACTTTTCACTAAATAATTAAATTAAGGTAAAATATCTTGCCATAGTAACTTCTTGTGAACTAGGACAAAGCTTAATATTTGATATTACTGTTTCTCTTTTGTATTGTGCATACGTGTGCTTAAAGCCGCCTTTATATCTTTAAGGGTTTCCCATGATGTTTTAGAAGGTAAGACGACTTGGCGGGGCTCGGCCCTGTATTTTAATCTTTCGTTAGCTTAAAGGATCGCGCTTGTGGCGGATTTCGTTCCTAGTTCTCCTCTGGGTACCTTGGTGCTCGGGTTGGGAGCCGTTTGGGTTAGCAATCCCCTTTCTGGGGATTTCTCTACCTGCTGGTTCCGCTCTTGAACACCAAAGTGTGGCCAAGTGAAAAATTAAGTAAATCTACTAAGTAGGATTTTTTAATCAAGAATAAGGATTTTATTTAACGAGGTTTGTTACACCACCATCAAAGTGACTGGTAAATTAAAAATGTAATTGTCTGTCAAAAAAGAGGGAGGGGGGAAATAAATGCAGCATAGTGTACTATATAAAGCTGGTTCGACGTACATTAGACAGTTTCGGTTAGTATAAAAAACGTTGGAAGGCCGCCCGAGATCCGAACCTAGATCTCCTGCGGCCGAGCGTTACGCTGTAGCAACCTCATATTGCTGAGTTAAGAAGATTTTAATTTAAATACATTTTGAATACTGGACGATAGACGCAAATAAATGTTTCANTCATATTGCTGAGTTAAGAAGATTTTAATTTAAATACATTTTGAATACTGGACGATAGACGCAAATAAATGTTTCATGTTTTGCAACTTCACTTTTTAGTATTTTATTAAGATGTTTAAACAATTATTAAGCATGAATAAATGCACTAACAAATGCTGTTACTATCCTGACTGTCACAAAAAAATACAAACTAACTANTATTATTAAGCATGAATAAATGCACTAACAAATGCTGTTACTATCCTGACTGTCACAAAAAAATACAAACTAACTATGAAGCTGTATTTTCGAATGAAGGCCATTAAATAATTTCCCAAACAAATCTGTACAGTTCATTCAACAAAATATACTGTTGACAGTCTAATTTATTTTGGCCCAACACAGATTACATGTTAATTCAATCGTTTATTCTGTTGGACGAAATTAATTAATTTGGTTACTTTTCAAGATTTGTCAACTCAACAAAATATTTTGATGGGGCAACTAATTATATTTTTGGCACTATACAAAAAAATATTTTGTTGGCTGGAACAAACTTTTATCTCAGTGCACTTTTACACCTATTACCCCAGATTTGTTTAATCTGCAAAAACCCTTATTAAACTAGTATTATATGTGAGTTTAAACAGAAAAACTCCTACTTACTTTGTATTCTATGTTAGTTTAGATCAGGGGCGTCCAACCCGCGGGCCGCTTATGCCACGTCGTTTTATGTCATACAGCCCACGGACTTATGTATGACTGTAATATAATCACCATTCCAGATATCGACAAAAATATTAATTCCTTTAGATATGTAGACCTATGGAATTTTCTGTATGATTAAATATTCGGTTATATTGAAAAAAATACTGGATCATACGTATTATTTTTTGAATCTATGCATTTGATGTTATTGTGAGTTTTACGCTTACGGCCCGCGGACTAGTCCACAATAATGGTCGAAGGTCCATGGCATGAAAACGGTTGGACACCACTGGTTTAGACGGTCCATTTACGTTGGTACGATGTGCTTGAAAATGAGGAGTGGAAATCCGTATGAGCAGCAATATTGGCCATCCACAAACGCATGACAGTAATCACAGCCTCGTCGGTCCATAAGACTATCTCTCATTCCTGCCTAGCCTTGGACGCAACATGGGTTCTATCACAATACCGATGCTTGAGGCCGCTGTCAGCCTTCGGCTTGTAAACCCATTACAGCGCGAGTACAGATAGACAATGTCCCTCCTTCCAGTGGAAAGACGAATTAAACCGTAGTCAAATGCTTCTCGCTTATGGTCCGAGGGAGGCAGATCAATCGGAGTAGTTTTACGTGGAACCACAAATAATAAATGAGAAACTATTTATTTTGCTTGTGCGATATTATTATTATTATCAGATACTCTACATGTAAATAAGAATTTTAATGTATGTAAATTGCCAAAAAATCGGTACAATTTTAACAAATGAGAACTGTACTTTGTTGCATCAAGTTCTATCATCTCTGTATTACTTGTCAATACTTTTAAAAATGCTGCTTTCATTACATTTTATTGTAATATAGAGGTGTATATATTGTCAGAATGAGCAATGTGACTTTNTTTAAAAATGCTGCTTTCATTACATTTTATTGTAATATAGAGGTGTATATATTGTCAGAATGAGCAATGTGACTTTCTCGTTAACATTCTCTTCGTGCACACTTTCTGATTTCAGTCAGTCGTAGTGACATATTTTACTTTGCCCAAAGTAAACACCTCACATAATGTTTGGAATATACATACCAAATGCAAAAACAAATTGAATATACATAAAAGCCAGCATAAGAATTATAAGTTACCAACTGTAGAGATACAAATCCTGAAATTTAATGTGTTTCAAGCAAAATGAAATATTTTTCTAATATCACAGACAAATAAACACTAAAGAATAACAAAATAAACTTAATGCTGTATCTGACTAGGGAGGGTTACTTTCTTCCCACTGAAGCTTAGTACCTTGTATGGCCTCCATGTGCATTGCACAGGTCCCTATCACGCCGTGGCGTGCTTGTAAGCAATGGGTTGAAGTAATCTTCCGGACGAAGGTCCCATTCCATCTGGGCAGCTCTTATGAAATCTGGAAGTGTGCCTGGAGGTTGTGAACGATTACAAAGGACTATTTTTTAACTTGTCCCAGGCATGTTCATGCGTTCGTGCGCTCTCTGTTGATCACAAAAGAACTACAGAACTCCTACCACCCGAACTGCCTCACCTCACAATATTCCAAAGTTTTTGTGAGGCGTATAATTTCGCGGCAGTTTCGTCATATAAGTGTTTTTCTGATTTTCCTTTTTACGTCTGAAATAAATATTCTAAAGTGTTTGATTATGAAACTTACGTTATCCGCCTTTAATTCAAATCATTTTGATCTCTGTGAAGTTAGGAGTACCAACGGACACACCACGCTGCATAGGAGTAATGATACAAATAAGCTGTTCTTCGTACTCAAAAGGCCAATACTTTGTGACTGAAAATATTTAGATTTTTAATTCACGTAGTTAGGTATTTTTAAAACTGCTACGTAAAATGATGAACAAAGTACAAAATGAAGATTCTGTCAACCCTTACAACAATAAAATTTTTGCGGCGCATTTAAGACAAAAATTTCTTAATTTTTTTTCTAAGATTTTTCTGTATTGNAGAATTTCTTAATTTTTTTTCTAAGATTTTTCTGTATTGTGTCAAAAAAGAGTAAAATGGTGTGTCCATGTTATAGGAAACGACATACTTCCGTCTTCAACCTACCTTGCTCGACAAGTTAACATATAAACTGACTCATAATAAGTTTTTCCAATGAACAGATTGAGATTCTATATGCTTAGATTAAAAATTTTTGTCACTAGACAGTATGTGAAACGTATCGGTTCATTTTCTATCTAATTTTCCTGACAGATTGNTTTAAAAATGCTGCTTTCATTACATTTTATTGTAATATAGAGGTGTATATATTGTCAGAATGAGCAATGTGACTTTATCGTTAACATTCTCTTCTTGCACACTTTCTGATTTCAGTCAGTCGTAGTGACATATTTTACTTTGCCCAAAGTAAACACCTCACAAAATGTTTGGAATATACATACCAAATGCAAAAACAAATTGAATATACATAAAAGCCAGCATAAGAATTATAAGTTACCAACTGTAGAGATACAAATCCTGAAATTTAATGTGTTTCAAGCAAAATGAAATATTTTTCTAATATCACAGACAAATAAACACTAAAGAATAACAAAATAAACTTAATGCTGTATCTGACTAGGGAGGGTTACTTTCTTCCCACTGAAGCTTAGTACCTTGTATGGCCTCCATGTGCATTGCACAGGTCCCTATCACGCCGTGGCGTGCTTGTAAGCAATGGGTTGAAGTAATCTTCCGGACGAAGGTCCCATTCCATCTGGGCAGCTCTTATGAAATCTGGAAGTGTGCCTGGAGGTTGTGAACGATTACAAAGGACTATTTTTTAACTTGTCCCAGGCATGTTCATGCGTTCGGGCGCTCTCTGTTGATCACAAAAGAACTACAGAACTCCTACCACCCGAACTGCCTCACCTCACAATATTCCAAAGTTTTTGTGAGGCGTATAATTTCGCGGCAGTTTCGTCATATAAGTGTTTTTCTGATTTTCATTTTTACGTCTGAAATAAATATTCTAAAGTGTTTGATTATGAAACTTACGTTATCCGCCTTTAATTCAAATCATTTTGATCTCTGTGAAGTTAGGAGTACCAACGGACACACCACGCTGCATAGGAGTAATGATACAAATAAGCTGTTCTTCGTACTCAAAAGGCCAATACTTTGTGACTGAAAATATTTAGATTTTTAATTCACGTAGTTAGGTATTTTTAAAACTGCTACGTAAAATGATGAACAAAGTACAAAATGAAGATTCTGTCAACCCTTACAACAATAAAATTTTTGCGGCGCATTTAAGACAAAAATTTCTTAATTTTTTTTTCTAAGATTTTTCTGTATTGTGTCAAAAAAGGGTAAAATGGTGTGTCCATGTTATAGGAAACGACATACTTCCGTCTTCAACCTGCCTTGCTCGACAAGTTAACATATAAACTGACTCATAATAAGTTTTTACAATGAACAGATTGAGATTCTATATGCTTAGATTAAAAATTTTTGTCACTAGACAGTATGTGAAACGTATCGGTTCATTTTCTATCTAATTTTCCTGACAGATTGGCTATAAAGATAACACTCTTTCCTTCCTGTTTTTACTAATGAAATGCAGCAGTTGTACGCCCAGGACTTACTTTTGTGAAACGCATATAAAAAAGGAATAATAATTGATTGGTGGTCAAAGAAAAGAGTACGTAATTCATCGTTATCTGTTGCGTATTTGAATTTATCCTTGTAACCCGCAAAAATAACTCGTCCTTGTTAAAGTGCAGGTTTTATCTCTCTACATTTATCTTCTGATACATTGTCAGAACTTAGTTCTTTTAATACATTGTCGCAGACCTTATATGTTTCTATATTCGGATGGGAACTCCAGTGATAAAACTGGCGTTAAGGTACCAAAAAGATCAATAACAGGTGAAAACTGGTTATTGGTATAAAACTTTCGAGAAAATAAAAATAAATAAAGAAATAAATACGCTTCTAACATTGCAGCAGCACCTAGGTAGCTCTACGCGCTAACCCCATCTCGCACCAACCTCTGGTGTAGCATGGAGATCATATCATGAAATAACTTAATTTTATACAAAAAAAATGTGAAAAACTGTGGTGATATTTTTTAATCACAATGGCAATGCGAGGAAGTGCCTCATTGTTAAACACAGCTGTTTTTAATTATTTGTAACCCAACAAACATTTTTTACAAAAAAATGCAGCCTCTTGATTATTACTTAAATCTTTTCAATCTTTCTTCAAGTTCACTATCACTTTTAATTTCGTGTTATTTTATTTGTGTAACTGGTTAATTTTTTTAACTAACGGCTTATAAATACTTAAATTATGGTCAAAATATATTTACACAAAATATTGTAGCTATTTTAAAATTGTGAAAGTTATCTCAGGCCCCTATATATACTTTAAAATATTTGAAAACAAATTGAATAACTACTTTCTTGTGCTTTTAAAGACATGAACGGTTATTTAGTCGCTTACAAATATCACCTATTATCATACGCGAATTTGGCTGCATGTAACAACCTGCGAGGCTGNTCTGGTGTAGCATGGAGATCATATCATGAAATAACTTAATTTTATACAAAAAAAATGTGAAAAACTGTGGTGATATGTTTTAATCACAATGGCAATGCGAGGAAGTACCTCATTGTTAAACACAGCTGTTTTTAATTATTTGTAACCCAACAAACATTTTTTACAAAAAAATGCAGCCTCTTGATTATTACTTAAATCTTTTCAATCTTTCTTCAAGTTCACTATCACTTTTAATTTCGTGTTATTTTATTTGTGTAACTGGTTAATTTTTTTAACTAACGGCTTATAAATACTTAAATTATTGTCAAAATATATTTACACAAAATATTGTAGCTATTTTAAAATTGTGAAAGTTATCTCAGGCCCCTATATGAATTTTAAAATATTTGAAAACAAATTGAATAACTTCTTTTTTGTGCTTTTAAAGACATGATCGGTTATTTAGTCGCTTACAAATATCACCTATTATCATACGCGAATTTGGCTGCATGTAACAACCTGCGAGGCTGANCGGTTATTTAGTCGCTTACAAATATCACCTATTATCATACGCGAATTTGGCTGCATGTAACAACCTGCGAGGCTGAGGAGCATGATTATCAGTATATTTAAGCGATAAACTGGAAAGTAGCTTTCCCACTATGGACAAAAATTCGAATTATCTAAATCAACTAACTGAAAAGGCAATGCATGGGAATATAAATGTTTGTTTATATAATAACTGAAGGTATCGTAAACTATTGTACAGCAGGTGTCTTCAAGGTAAGGCAATACTGTTCCCAATTGTTTGAAAGTAGCTTACGCTAAAGACCACGATTAGTGTGATGTTACTGTAGACAGTTGACAAAGAGTAGTCCTAAATACTGTGTTTCTCATCGCGCTTGTTCATATGTTCACATGCGCAGCACACCATCGCCACTTCATCTAGAATCATAAATAAAATTTATTTCCACGGCTGTTGCGATAGACAATAAACATCACTGACGGTCAGTTGTGGTACAAAAATCTGCAATATCGCAGGTAAAGTTACGCTGAAAAAATCAGCAGAGAGAATTTAACAGAACAGTTCTGTAATGGCATTTTATGGTAGTGGCAACTAATCTTTAGTACCGCCAACAGGATTTTCTGTAGTAATTTACAATTCAAATTGTTAGCAGAACACTCGAAATATTGTTAGAAGTTATTCTGTTGTGGGAACCATTTTTTCTCTAGTAGGAACAGTGTATTTTTGTAGTAGGAATTATACAGATAGTTGTGAACACAATCTTACAGTATTTTTNTTTCTCTAGTAGGAACAGTGTATTTTTGTAGTAGGAATTATACAGATAGTTGTGAACACAATCTTACAGTATTTTTTACGATAACAGAACAAAATATTGTAAACCTGACAGTGCGCTTTGGTAACTGGAACAGAATGTTCTGTAGAANATTTTTACGATAACAGAACAAAATATTGTAAACCTGACAGTGCGCTTTGGTAACTGGAACAGAATGTTCTGTAGAAATCCCGTCGTTTTTTTTCTTCAAAAGTTTACCTTAAAAGTGTGGTAGCAACAACAGTGTCGTGGGTTGTTGGAGGTGCCATCCGATTCTGTTAAGATTGCAGAGCTAGTTAGATTTCACAAACATGTATGGTAATTACAGCAGTGCTGTGTACTGTTGGAGGAACCATTTGAGTCTGTTAAGATTACAAAACTGGTAGTGTACAGTTAACTAACAAGTATGGTAATTACAACAGTGTCGCTAATTGTAAGCGGTACAATCCGATTTTGTTAAAAGATTACAGAACTGGAATTGTAGCGTTATCAAACATATATGGTAATTACAATAGTGTCGCGGGCCGTTAAAAGCACACTCTAATTTTTTTTAAAGATTATAAAACTGGTAGAATTGACAACACAGAAGATAAATAGGGAAATATTGCTCTTGTGAAGTAATATTTATTTAGTGGATGATCTTGACAATCTGTGAGGCTACTGTGCACCCTTTACAAAGAGTTGACAGACACCACCATGTTAGGTGTTAAATGTTGTAATAGCAACAAGGGTGTTGGAATGTCCTAATTGTTTTAAAAGTCATATGTCACACAAACAGGAGATAGAAATGACATAACTAACGCCATATTTTTATTACTACTACAAATTATCGTATTTAAAAGGAAAATCTGTTAATACAAACGTTATACTTAAAAACTATTTTATATCAGAAGGCACCTGTTGTTTTATATATATATATATATATATATATATATATATATAACATAAATGAAATATTATTTTATTAAATAAATGAACTAACTCATATGTGAATTCGTCGCGTAGAGATTCGTCTGCACACACATTACATAACAGGATTAAAAAAAAATTCAACAATGTGCAACCAATTCTATTAAAAAACTTGTTATCATAATTAATATAATAGCCGCGTGGTCTGAGGCGTCCGTCTATCAACACAAGGTCCGTTAGTTCGAGGCTGCCTGCTTCCGAAGGGAATTTTTGATGTTCTGGAGAAAGAAAAACTACATATGGCAGCGCATAATATGAGCCGTCGAGAGAATTACAATAGACCACGCAAGATGGTTACGGCTACCTTGCCGCTCAAAAAATGGTAACATAGCAGACAGTTAAGATTACTAATATTACTCTTATGCTAGGCCCACCATATTGCTCAGTAAAGGCAACCGAGCAGATAGTCAGAATTACAATACACATTTGCTGGGGCCACCATGCTGCTCATTTAAGGCAACATAACAGATTGTTAGCACTACCATATTGCTACGCGCTGACGCGAGCTCCATGCACGTTCCAGCTCTGTGGGGGTGGCCAACATCAACCCTCCCCTTTTCAAAGGCAGACTCGCTCGCTACCCGTCGTCCCCATGGAATGGCGGGGGAGGGGATGATTCGCAGATGGCCTGACTCGCGTCACATCCCCTTATCCTTTTGCAGGAAAAGTCCATGAATCTAGAAGATGCGCAAGAATATACTGGGAACTAAGACCCTAGGCGCAACACGGCATTTAGAGATATTCCTGGGCGATGACCTACTACCCTATAATTACAAGCTACAGCTGCCTGTCGAAAGTCTTTTTGTGGAAGCGAATTAGCTGAGTGCGGGACTCGAGCGACGCGTGGTACAGCGAGAGACATTGTCGAAGGGCAGGACGACGACGGGAGACTGCGAGGCGACGGCGACCAGGTAGGTGTTTGTGGTGTGAATGGACGGGAGGGCTTGGAACCGACAAGTGAAGGCTACTACTGTGTCTGAGGGAACTCGGAAATCTCTAGAAAATTGCGGACATGGGGGATCTGGACTAAACTGAGGTGCTACTGTAAGATCATTTGAAACGGACTTCATTGTAAATATTGTAACTGTCAAATATCAAAATATAATATAAAAAAATTATTGAATAGTTTTTGATACACCGTCTATTTGGACTGATTTTTTAATTATTTAACTATATTAATTTCCTTGAGGTAATTGTAAATTGTATTGATTGAATTCATTAATTCTAAAAAACAAGTGATATCAATTTATTGAGAGATATTGTGTCAAAAGAATTTGTTTGTAGTTATTGTAAATAAAATCAGGAAATTATAATTAACTTTTTTATTTAAGTAAGACCTCAATCCCTTAACGCACTTGGTTTAGCCCACTGACTTTTGAGAAAATTGTAACAATATGTTACTGCTTGGTGCATTTGATTTTAACCAGAACCCTACTCGTTTGTAATCGCAACAGTATATTGTGGAGGAAGTAATGACGTCTATGATTTTTTCCGCACTGACATATTACAATATGATCTGTTTGCGTTACCACATACTTTTAACAATATTCGTAGGGTAGCCACCACCAAACTTACTGCTGTCCCTATTTTAACAGTCTTGGGGAGTAACGCCTACATAATTATTGTTTATACAACAATTTTTTTTTTTCAGTGTAGTTTAAAATCTTTGATAATCTACCCATGATTTATTTTAAAACTCTCAAGTTGAACGCTTTTTTTTTCAGGAATGTGCTAGCTAACATAACGCTTGCATACATTTTTTTAATTTCTGCTTTTAGGTCAGTCGTTTTGCCACAAGAACCCGTGATTAAAAATCCTTCGTTATACAGTACAGTACTTGATACGGAAAGAAATGTAATGAGGCTTGGTGTGACTACGGTGCTTGGATTCAACACCGCGACTGCTGAAATACTGTGCATCAGTCAGCAGTGTCGGGGATGTCATCACGGGTGTATGGCACGTCAGCATTCCTGTATCGGCGGTTTGCACCAACTCCAGCCCGCAGCGGGTATATATATTCTCCGTCGCCTGTCTGGCCACTCATCTTGTCAGCTTCCTTGTCGGTACAGCTTCATCTCTACCCCTCGCCTTGTCGCCCACACACCGCAGTCGACCCACACACGCCGCCGTCGATGCTATACTCGGAACAACCCCTCCTCCGAAGAACTTCCTAACACCCGCAGCTGCTCGATAGCGTCAGCGCCGGCCCCCGAGACGCTAACAAGACCCGACAAGACAAATTAACTGTCGTTATTTACAGGAGCGCTTTCACTTCTTCCTTTTGCTACCCCCTCCAGTAGTTTTGCCTCTTCTCACCAGGCACGAACTTCTTCTCGTTTCCTTTTGCCTCGGCGTGTGTGTGCCAACACGTGTGTCCGCGACGTGTTTTTTATTACCGCGACTCTCTTCGCTTGTCAGCCTCTCGTGAGGTGGTGGCCGCGAACTAATCTGGGACAAATGCGAGCCACATTGTGGAAACACCAGATAAAAAACTCCAAGACGTGATTATTTCGTTTTGTTTTCTTCCTCAGTTTCCCACCTCCCTTCCCTTTCCCAACCGATTCAGACGTACAGACAGAATGAGTGACAGTTCCATTGGAAGACCGAAGATCCTCCCCGTCACTGTGTTCTTGTGTTTAACAACAGAAATATGGGAGCTCATATGTGTGTGATATCTAGCACGGCTGCTCGTGCACAAATTATCACGTGCATATTATCATTACCTCATTTTGTTTGTGTTAAGGTCGATTCTGGCACGCTTTTCAGCTGTGTCGAAGCAGCTACGTGCAAGACACATAACTGATGTGTGATCTTCAGGTTGCAACGCGTGTCTACGAGACTTAATAGTAGTGATACTGTAAATATAATGAGGCTACATTTTATATAATTTCACCGTTGTACGTCCCTGCAGAAACTTCGGAATCTCCTGGCGGAATGATATAAACTACCTCAAAAATACACGTTTTGGCCGTTTTTACTCCCGAGAAATATACGCTATAGAGAAATCGAAACAATTAAAATAAATACTTACTTGCGACGTTTCATAGATGCAATTTATAAGCAGAAACAAATGAATTAAACAAGCATTCTTTTTATAAATCGTGTGCTTCTGAATCTCTCGCATATTATTTGGTGAATTAATAGCCAACCTTTAGAAATTTTATATTTTTCTCTACATCCTTATAGAATATAGTCGGCATTTGCGGTAGTTTTCACTGGCCAACAGGACACAAGAGCATTGGTTACCTTTGTATGAATTCGGTTGTTTAATTGTTTTCACGGCTGTCACCTGCGTAGTTACCCGCACAAAATAAGGATTCGATTATATCCGAGAGTTTGAATTCGGCAAATAATAAAGGCAATGAATGTGTAACAATTTAAGAAATCTAGGGAAGCTTTTATGCTCTGTCTAGCAAAACATTTCTTTACGACCTCTAAAATAGACCTTGCGACCAAAAAAATAAGTACTGGTAAATCCTAAACGTCATAAATCGATCTCCCTTAAGCAGCTTGTCGTTTACCAGTTTTGTGGTCTGATGTCAGTAGTATATAACTTCTCGCATTTTTATTCGAACAAAAAATTTTTTTTTGATCNGTCGTTTACCAGTTTTGTGGTCTGATGTCAGTAGTATATAACTTCTCGCATTTTTATTCGAACAAAAAATTTTTTTTAATAGTCATAAATTAATTAGGAATTCTAGTATTACTGAATTTCAAATAACTTCCATATTATCATTTCCCACCAAATATCTGACATAAAAAAATCTACGAAAAAAAATTGACTGTCAATAATTAAGTTCTGAAATTTTGTGGCAACAATCACAAAATATATTTTTTATGTTTTAGCAGTATTTCACTAAGAAAAAATACATTTTTGTATTATTTTAATGGTGTTTTTTTTAACGTAAATTAATCTGTTGTGGAAAGGTAACGTACGAGCCAGTTCGTTGTAAGAGAAATATGAAACATATATCAGACGCTTATTTTAATTATTAAACAAAAACGTTTCGATAACAACACTTTAACTAAAACTGAATACGTTGAAGAGAGAAAATATATTCTTTATGTAACGATAAATTAATTTTAGTTTCCCACCTCAACGTATTTTAAAATTTATGAAGAAATATCTACAAATAAAACTGTAATTTGGTGTATAAGTTATCTCTGTGTTTTTTATGTGAGAAGTTCTTTCCAGATAATAAAGAGGCATTTAAAGATCATTTGTCACTGAGAGAAAGATTAACTTGCAAATACCAAATAAATTTGCTTGAAAATAACTTTATTTACAATGAAAAATATTTTGTTAACTCAACTAACCTGCTGTTGCCCCCAACATCTGCAGTAGTTCCTTTGTACCAAATAAATCATTTAAAAATTATTTGTTCAGTCGAATAATTATTTGGTTGCTCCAGCATCCTCTATTTGTATTTAGAACTTATAACGATTTTACAAGTACGTTTAACAAATCGGTTTGGTTACCATAAACAGTATAGGTATCGTGGTAGAGTACGAAGTGAATAAGCAATTTGTGACCTGGAAAGTTCTGATGGTAATTATCATAGAATTTGTTGCGGCAAAAAAATAAGCTTGATCCTGTAAAGATACTTATTTGGTTGTCTGTAGGGTATTTGGGTTATTTGATTGCATTCGTTCGACAATACGCCTCGAGAGTTTTTTTTGTATATTTTGGGATACATATTTTAATAACTGGTTTAGTTAGTGCATTTTATTACATAATCCAAACCTATATTATAAATACAAAAGTGTGTTTGTTTGTTTGTCCTCCTTTCACGTCACAACGGAGCAACGGATCGATGTGATTTTTTGTACAGAGATAGATGGAGGACTGAGAAGTGACGTAGGCTAATTTTTATCTCGAGAAAATATCTCATTCCCTCGGGGAAATTCTTATTGGGATATGAAAAAGTACACAAACGGAATAACAATGCAACGTCGCAACCGAGCAACAGATCGACGCAATTTCTTGCACAGAAATATTTGGAGGGCTGAAAGCTGATATTGGCAACTTTTTATCGCGAGAAAATTTCTCAAAAAATTTACAAACGATAATAGTGAATCAAGTCGGAAAAAAGTTTGCCGCCAGCGCGCTCTCTTGCAATACGCTGTCTAAACCGTTAAAGATGGAACAATATCATGTAGTAAAGAATTGTGTAGAATAAAAAGTCCTAAAAAACCTCTACGGTAATATATATATATCTATAATAGAGAAATACTAATAAGTGTTTTTACCATTTAATTCACCCAGACGTTGAGTTTTATAATGTTTATAGAGTATAGAATATTAACACAAAGTAAAATTCAACTTCATTTTAAAAAATTTATAATAATAACATTTCTGTAGTCCACGCGAGTATATCTGCGGGCACAGTTATTAATGTTATACACAAGTGAAACAAGAAACACAAAGTAAAGCTCTAAAACTTGAAAACATTTATTTCCGTACACACTAGGCCTATATACACTGAAGAGCCAAACAAACTGGTACACCTGCCTAATATCGTGTAGGGCCCCCCGAGCACGCAGAAGTGCCGCAAGACGACGTGGCATGGACTCGACTATGTTTGAAGGTATGCAGGAGGCAATTCACACCATGAATCCTGCAGGGCAGTTCACAAATCCAATCTTCGCCAATTTGAGAAACGGTTGCACGTCTGTCACGTATAATGATTCTCGTCAGTCGTNAAGTTCACAAATCCAATCTTCGCCAATTTGAGAAACGGTTGCACGTCTGTCACGTATAATGATTCTCGTCAGTCGTCGTTTGTCCTGTTCTTTCACGATCTTTTCCTGGCCGCAGCGATGTCGAAGATGTGATGTTTTACCGGATTCCNAAAAATACATTTTTGTATTATTTTAATGGTGTTTTTTTTAACGTAAATTAATCTGTTGTGGAAAGGTAACGTACGAACCAGTTCGTAGTAAGAGAAATATGAAGCATATATCAGACGCTTATTTTAATAATTAAACAAAAACATTTCGATAACAACACTTTAACTAAAAATGAATACGTTGAAGAGAGAAAATATATTCTTTATGTAACGATAAATTAATTTTAGTTTCCCACCTCAACGTATTTTAAAATTTATGAAGAAATATCTACAAATAAAACTGTAATTTGGTGTATAAGTTAACTCGGTGTTTTTTATGTGAGAAGTTCTTTCCAGATAATAAAGAGGCATTTAAAGATCATTTGTCACTGAGAGAAAGATTAACTTGCAAATACCAAATAAATTTGCTTGAAAATAACTTTATTTACAATGAAAAATATTTTGTTAACTCAACTAACCTGCTGTTGCTCCCAACATCTGCAGTAGTTCCTTTGTACCAAATAAATCATTTAAAAATTATTTGTTCAGTCGAATAATTATTTGGTTGCTCCAGCATCCTCTATTTGTATTTAGAACTTATAACGATTTTACAAGTACGTTTAACAAATCGGTTTGGTTACCATAAACAGTGTAGGTATCGTGGTAGAGTACGAAGTGAATAAGCAATTTGTGACCTGGAACGTTCTGATGGTAATTATCATAGAATTTGTTGCGGCAAAAAAACAAGCTTGATTCTGTACTGATACTTATTTGGTTGTCTGTAGGGTATTTGGGTTATTTGATTGCATTCGTTCGACAATACGCCTCGAGAGTTTTTTTTTGTATATTTTGGGATACCTATTTTAATAACTGGTTTAGTTAGTGCATTTTATTACATAATCCAAACCAATATTATAAATACAAAAGTGTGTTTGTTTGTTTGTCCTCCTTTCACGTCACAACGGAGCAACGGATCGATGTGATTTTTTGTACAGAGATAGATGGAGGGCTGAGAAGTGACATAGGCTAATTTTTATCTCGAGAAAATATCTCATTCCCTCGGGGAAATTCTTATTGGGATATGAAAAAGTTCACAAACGGAATAACAATGCAACGTCGCAACCGAGCAACAGATCGACGCAATTTCTTGCACAGAAATATTTGGAGGGCTGAAAGCTGATATTGGCAACTTTTTATCGCGAGAAAATTTCTTAAAAAATTTACAAACGATAATAGTGAATCAAGTCGGAAAAAAGTTTGCTGCCAGCGCGCTCTCTTGCGATACGCTGTCTAAACCGTTAAATATGGAACAATATCATGTAGTAAAGAATTGTGTAGAATAAAAAGTCCTAAAAAACCTCCACGGTAAAATATATCTATCTATAATAGAGAAATACTAATAAGTGTTTTTACCATTTAATTCACCCAGACGTTGAGTTTTATAATGTTTATAGAGTATAGAATATTAACACAAAGTAAAATTCAACTTAATTTTAAAAAATTAATAATAATAATATTTCTGTAGTCTACGCGAGTATATCTGTGGGCACAGTTATTAATGTTATACACAAGTGAAACATGAAACACAAAGTAAAGCTCTAAACCTTGAAAACATTTATTTCCGTACACTCTAGGCCTATATACACTGAAGAGCTAAACAAACTGGTACACCTGCCTAATATCGTGTAGGGCCCCCCGAGCACGCAGAAGTTCTGCAAGACGACGTGGCATGGACTCGACTATGTTTGAAGGTATGCAGGAGGCAATTCACACCATGAATCCTGCAGGGAAGTTCACAAATCCAATCTTCGCCAATTTGAGAAACGGTTGCACGTCTGTCACGTATAATGATTCTCGTCAGTCGTCGTTTGTCCTGTTCTTTCACGATCTTTTCCTGGCCGCAGCGATGTCGAAGATGTGATGTTTTACCGGATTCCTAATATTCACGGTACACTCGTGATATGGTCGTACGCGAAGATCCAAATGTTATCGCTACCTCGGAGATGCTATGTCCCATCTCTCGTGTGCCGACTATAACACCACGTTCAAACTCACTTAAATCTTGATAACCTGCCATTGTAGCAGCAGTAACCGATCCAGCTGCCGACCGCATCGCGTTACTCTGATTGGTTCCATACCTCTGTTGTTTGCATACGCACGGCTATACCAGATTTTTGGCTCTTCGGTGTATTACCAAATATGTATTTAAAAACAATATGACTCAGTAGCCACATTAGCCGAGGTTGCAATGTCGTCGTGTCTGCGCACGAAAAATCCCGTTTGGGAAACTCAATTGTGCTATCTGTCTTGTTTTATGAAAACAGAAACAGTTCAATGTACGTATAGCCACACAAATATTTATTTCTCCCAATTCAATCTTACAAGTTTATGGCAACGAAATAAGTAAAATAATATAAATTAGTTTCGGCAATAAAATATTTAATTGCCCCTGTACAAACAATTTATATGGTTGCGCCAAACAAAATTTATTTTATTCAACAATACCTTTTCCTCAGTGCATACTTTCTCTATATGGCTGAGGTTCATGACTAAACCAAAGTGAATCACATTTGCAAAGTATTTTTGAATACCATGTACCTTAATTAAAATAACCGTATGTGATATTACAATGTCGTTAGCGTGTAAATAAAATATTTTTCTTCAGTTATACCGTGTATTTGTGTTTACAACACGAACATATACTGGGATTAAGCCCACCAGTNTTTTTCTTCAGTTATACCGTGTATTTGTGTTTACAACACGAACATATACTGGGATTAAGCCCACCAGTAATGGTATTGCCATTCTTTATATATATGTATATATATACATATTTATATATATAGAGAGAGAGATGCTAAAATAAAACTGATTGACACAACGAAGGCAAGATATAAAAATGCAGCGAGGAAAACGGGCGTAATAAATATTTTTTCTTGACATTAGGAAACTTGGCACATATGAGGTAAGTCTTTTGAGATGAGGTCTACAGTTGTTAAAAATTAACATTTCACTAATTTGTGATACGGTTGCAGAGCTATGGATGGATGCATTCTTTGTAAATAAATAATTTCAATGTTATATTATTTATGACTAAAAACGTCTAAATATTTGACCAGCGCCTGTTTCGCGTTAAAAGAACTTTCTGTGAAACTACACATGACCTTGTATTGCCAGTGAGTTTAATGTGATGAATGCAGAGCGATGGCTGAAGATACATTGCACATGTTAACGACTGATGTGAAATTTATTGTCCTTTCATACCTAAAACCCGCATTAAAACTACTACACCTCACTAATGAAATANAACGACTGATGTGAAATTTATTGTCCTTTCATACCTAAAACCCGCATTAAAACTACTACACCTCACTAATGAAATATTGATGCTAAAAACTATGTTATGAATTAGGAGGAAATTTTATAAGTGTTTGTACATGCCGTGTTACCTCTTTTCAGTGAAATAAATGTATGTAGGTATGTATGCATTATGCATCTTCCAAGCCGTTTTATTACATTGACGTCTAATAATTTTACAAATAAAATAAAGTAACGTGAAAATTTTAAAAATAGTATGACCTATAACACAAAGATTTTTACTGGCGAATATATTTTAGAAATAAAACCACTCTTTTCAGATTGTCTTATATTTTAAAAATAATGAATTTTAATATAGTTTTATTAATGGATTTGCCTAAACATCTTTTTTGCGTCACATCTGCAACTCCAGTGAGTTATGGTTAAGTTAGCTCAAGAAGAAAAACTTTCTTTTTTAACTTTTAATTACACTCGAATAAACGCTAAAGAATTAATTTCCGTTCTGGCGTCTATTCAACTACATAATTTCTGAAATAACGGGCACGTAAAAATTGGCAGGAATGAAATTTACGCAGTTTATATTGTATTATCCAAGCATTCCAGCTTTGAAGGAATTTTANAACGACTGATGTGAAATTTATTGTCCTTTCATACCTAAAACCCGCATTAAAACTACTACACCTCACTAATGAAATAATGATGCTAAAATCTATGTTATGAATTAGGAGGAAATTTTATAAGTGTTTGTACATGCCGTGTTACCTCTTTTCAGTGAAATAAATGTATGTAGGTATGTATGCATTATGCATTTTCCAAGCCGTTTTATTACATTGACGTCTAATAATTTTACAAATAAAATAAAGTAACGTGAAAATTTTAAAAATAGTATGACCTATAACACAAAGATTTTTACTGGCGAATATATTTTAGAAATAAAACCACTCTTTTCGGATTGTCTTATATTTTAAAAATAATGAATTTTAATATAGTTTTATTAATGGATTTGCCTAAACATCTTTTTTGCCTTACATCTGCAACTCCAGTGAGTTATGGTTAAGTTAGCTCAAGAAGAAAAACTTTCTTTTTTAACTTTTAATTACACTCGAAAAAACGCTAAAGAATTAATTTCCGTTCTGGTGTCTATTCAACTACATAATTTCTGAAATAGCGGGCAAGTAAAAATTGGCAGGAATGAAATTTACGCAGTTTATATTGTATTATCCAAGCATTCCAGCTTTGAAGGAATTTTATAATTAAAATAATGATCCACCACTTGCCTTTCATTGTGAAAAGCTCGCTAATTGAATTCCTTTCGAGGCAGATGTATGCTCTCGATAAGAAGTTAAGAATGGACGAGAGCTGAGTAAGAACATTTCCAACTGTTCTTAGAAGAACCGCGTAAACGATGGAACGGCGCAATAGGGTAAGAAGAAAGACACATAGCATAACCGCTTCGAGAGGCGGTTAAAGAAAAGTTGACTTGGCACATTCTTAAACTAGGTTGGAAGGGAAAGAGAATCAATGAAGCGGGAAATGAGCTGAAGTGGGCTGAGGAATGCCGGGTAAAGGAGAGTTGTGTGGAATGGGCTGTGGATGGGGCAAGAGGAAGAGGCAGAAATGCGGACTAAATGTTATTGTGATGCAAATTAATCTGCGCGAGACGTAACAAGTTCCTGCGAGAGACTCAGAGGTCGTGGATGCGCAACCAAGCATTCTCCCGGTCGGAGAGCAAAGAAGAGATCTTCTATAATGATTCCGAGTGGAGAGCTTTCATTTTATAACCATTCGGAAATAACAGTTTGTACCACTGGGCCTGTCCCCGTGCGCTTGGAATGTACTGATTGTTGGTGTAGCGCATTGTTTTGAAATGGGAACGCCCGATTTTCCTTAGTCAATAGGGTATTTTCCCTGGGAAATAACAACATTTTGTTTTATGAAAGCAAACTTCTTGAGTAAGCCTAATATATCGTATGTTCTTTTCGGTGTTTTGCATAGTCTAGTCAACGATTTTGAGTATGTCAGAAACTTAGAAATGTTTGTGAGACGCACTGGGTACACAGTGGCGGTTGTGTGGGTACAGTGTGGGTCAGAGACGTGGGCTAGAATTAGGTAATCGTTTACATGCATGTATCTTTCTCACTCCCTACCTATAAAAACTTCATATTGACGAACTTAAATTCCTCGATAACAGGAACTCATCGTTGATGCGGTTGCATAGCTGTACACTGTATTCATTCACTGTACTAAATTTTATTTTAACATATTGTTAATAAATGTTTGATTGTAGATCACCAATATGACGAAAGTAGTATGCAAGACACTGGAAATATTTGAATAGGAGGGTGTGATACACGCCAAGAAAAACCGGTGAACATCATATTTATCTCAGAACCTGAGAAGTTCCAGCAAAACTTCATTTACTACCGTTCCTTCCCAGGTGAAGCACTGTCCTGAAAAGGAAGGCGAAGGAAAACACTAATGAAACCACTGACTTTCAGGGTAGGCTGGTACTGTGGAAACAGAGAAACTAATTGATATGGTTTGTGTGAATATGGGTACCTTTCGAGTAAGCATAAGTTAGAATTGATTTTCCGTAAAACAATAAATTAATGATGTAACCGACTTAATAAAATTATATAGATATCTTTAGTAGAATTTTTATTCTGGTTAGTCATAATTCTTCCGGATGACATGCTGTTGTGTTCTATTACTTGCTGTGTTATAACTGTCACAATCGCGGCAGATTCTTTTGACTCACAATTTTAGTCCTTACCTACCTCAGAACCAAAGCGAATTAGTTTGAGTGCTTTGTGTTTGCCCCACAGCACCACAAAAGGCCCAAAAATTGGAATTTATCCAAGAAAATACTACCTCAAAACATTATAAAATTTGCAACGTAAAACTTTTAACGACAAGTTTAATAAATTTACTTTTATAAACGTTAATATAATTATTTCCGAGACGACAAACAAATGGTAACAAATTATTTCTTGTTAAGTAACCACAAATTAAAGAGTTCAGAATACACCTATGATATTTATTAATTTTAACATAAGAATATAGCATGGAAGAATAATTAGGCAGTTCGGTCAATAAAACTGGCTACAATTCCTACCTACAGAAACCAACACTGCGAAAAATTAGAAATGTAATATTATCAGTGAGCTGTGACTGTTTATTATTCTCGATTTATGCATTGTGTTTTCATAACAACCTCTCGCTAAGGAAAGAAATGGGCTGTCATCACTATCACTGTTCACTAGTTC
The DNA here is from genome assembly GCA_002778355.1 of Clitarchus hookeri. Lineage (NCBI taxonomy): Eukaryota > Metazoa > Arthropoda > Insecta > Phasmatodea > Phasmatidae > Clitarchus > Clitarchus hookeri. The sequence goes on along the minus strand of NQII01006952.1, from coordinate 140,832 downwards.
CAAAATTAAAGGAATATAGGAATGTTTTTACCAATAATACCCTTTGCTCCGGATAACCCTGCGGAGTGAACACGAAATCTCCGAAATCAACAGTTACGCTGCGGAGACATAACGAAACACAAAAGAATGAAGTGATTACGAACCGCACTGCAGTTCGCGCTTCGTTAAACCTCAAAGCATATAATCAATTTGTGATGTCACAGAAAAAATAATTCACTGGAAAGCAACGTTAGCTACGTAAACTTTATTTCGTAATTATGTCCAGGCAGACGTAAACATGTGCCTAAAATGAAGGATTTAATTGAAAAAATAGACTATAAATAATGTGTGTGACAATGCCATTGGCCACCTAAATCACCAGACATGAACATTATTGAGCATATCTAGGATGCCTTGCAACGTGCTGTTCAGAAGAGATCTCCACCGACTCGCACTCCTATGGATTTGTGGACTGCCCTGCAGGATTCATGGTGTGAATTGCCTCCTGCATACTTTCAGACATTAGTCGAGTCCATGCCACGTCATCTTGTGGCACTTCTGCGTGCTCGCGGGGGCCCTACACGATATTAGGCAGGTGCGTCATTTTTTTTGGCTCTTCAGTGTATATTTTCAATATACACTGATAGGAATCTTTTCCTAAAAAATTTGTGAAGAATACATTTTGTTTGAAACTCCTATCTTTAAAATTAACGCGCTGAGGCGAAATTTCCTTAATAAGGGATTTTCTATTTAAATTTCGCAGCATCCAGCCGGTAGGCAGTGCCCTTAAGAGCGTAGCTGTTTCCTTCACAATGGCGTGATGTATTAATCAGGATATCATATTGTGCATACATAAAGAAACGCCCAATTAAAACGAATTAACAAATTAAGCAGAGGAAAGATATACAGTCCCACAAAACTGTGAAAGTTCGCTTACGTCGACATTAATGATATACAAATAATCAAGCAATTTTATAGTTGAGATGCGCACACATATATTATTACTGGTATATCCATATATGTGCTAGTATTACATAAATAGCTTCATATGATATTGTTACATATGTAGGCCTATTGCCTAGTTCCAATACAATATTATCAGGAAACCAATTCAGAAACACGGAAGAGACAAAGGCACTACCAATATTACACTGCGCAAAAAAAGGTTTTGCATCTTCTTGTGTCTACAGTATTCGTTAACACCTGATTGTCATTTCTTACTCGGAACATACCCCAGTCACCATAAGTGTAGTATCCGGCATTGTTGTGTACAGCCAATCACGACAGAAATTTGGCACGGTGAAAGCTTAAGCTTGCTACCATGACGAAATGCCGATGCCTGGCAGTGCTGCCAAAGTATATGAATCAGTCAGATATGCGTCGCACACCACTGACAACGTTACAACGATTGCAGATTGTAACCCTGGTAGAGGTGGGATATTCACAAATAAATGTGGCTTTGCTGCTTGGGGTCAACAAGAGTGATGTCAGTCGTGCGTGTAAAAGGTACAGGGAAACACATTCTGCAGCAGATGCACCTCGTAGTTTTCGCCCTCGTACCACTACAGCAGCGCAGGGCAGAGTGGTAGTGGTCAATGCCAGTAGACGACCATTTTCCACAGGAGCTGACCTGCAACGAGAGCTTCGTCGACCGACTCTAGTGCAGATATCGACGCAGACTATCCGGAAGAGGCTTCACCAGGACAACAAACATGCCTACATGCCCACGAGGTGCTTTATCTATCCATCGTCATTGAATTGAGCGATTAGCCTTATGGCCTGCACATCTCGACTGGGGGCTTGCCTCATAGAGCAATGCCATTTTCACAGACGAGACCCGTGTGTATCTGCACCCTGATTCACTGTCTTTTAGAGTGCGGCGTAATCGTGGACATAGAGCGAGGCAGCGTTCCGTCTGCAACGTCTATCCATTTGGTGGTGGAAGTGTGACGTTCTGGGCAGGAATAACGCTTGGTAGACGTACGCCACTTATGCACATCAACAACACCCTAAACAGGCCAGCGATATGTGGCATGATTTTCGTGCCGACATTGGTGACCAGTTCATCCTATTGGATGAAAATGCTCGTCCACATAGAGCATGGATCGTCCTGAACTTCTTGCAATAAGCGAAAGCCTTGGCCAACTAGGTCACCCGATATTAATTGCTTGGAAAATGCATAGGATATGTTAAAACGTGCGCTTACCAATGACCGAACCCACATGAAACACTCAGAGGGTTAGTTAAGGCTGCTGTCGAGGAGTGGGACCTCACCCCTCAAGAAATTCCGGATAGCGTCATTTGCAGCATGCCACAACGTGTCCACGACCTTATCACTGCACTGGGAGGCCATATCCGATATTAGCGATCTGACAGGACTGTGTCATGAATGTGCCACTTACAGGCCAAAGTGATTTCAGGTCCAATAAGTTATATCTGGTCACAAATTGCATTGGAAGCTAGTAGCATATGTCTTCAACAAAATTACTCCATCCCATCGTATATAATATCAGTTGCTTGGTGTTACTTTGTATAGGCTGTTCACGGTGAAGTGAATACTTTTGAGACCATAGTTACTTTTTCTTGTCAGCCTTTTTTTTTATCCTTTTACCATATTTTAAATAAATATTGCTATGCAAGTAATAAACTCAGTGTATACATTTCACCGGATTCGAAAGTTAACATCTAAGTCTACAATAAAATATATTTATTGATTATTGTTCCAAATGAAATAGATTCAAAACGTGCTCACTTTATCGTGAATAGCCTATAAAGACATTGTTGTGGCCATATACACTGTAGAATTGATTTTATTAAGGTACTACAACTGAAATAATTTAAATGTTGAACCGAATATATCGAAAATACCTATACCTGTTTCAGAATAGTTTTTAATTATAGCTCTCGCGAGTTCTGGGGCGAGATTCTCATTTTCTTTCTACGCTTGTCGGCATCCCAACGATGTGAGCATCGGTAGCCAGGCGTAGCAGAGTTGACGATATTATGACAGACAGGTGACGACTACACTTCGTGACATGGCCGCTTCCATCCCTCCTAACCACGTAAATTGGCTCCCGTTAAGCGGAAAAGAGAATGGGTAAGCTATTTTCGCCCTAAAATTTGCGTCATAAATACGCGTATTTAATAGGTTGTCTAATAGATATTGCTTGAACGTTTGAAAGTTACTAATTATCGGCATCAAGTATGAAATAATAATTATTTGTTGTTAAAACAAATTACGCTTGCTGTATTATAAGATGTATTTACTATTTTTTTTCCACCAAATTTATTTTTTTCATCAAGAACTGAAGACGTGTTAACCGCAAACACGTTTTTTTTAGTAAATTTTGCCACTATCCGCTATCAGAAGATCGGCATCGTATAGAAAGTCTGCTGTGGTCAATTATTAGCGACTTCTGTGAATTTCAAAAATAAACGATCACTTTACAAACACATGACAATTATTATGACAAAGAAAATTTTCTACTGTTTATATAACATATACGGTTCACTCTGTAAATTTATTCCGATAAACTTACGACTCAAGTTAATATATAGTAAGTTAATAGTGATATTAAAGGACCCGAAGTGGAAGAAATTTCACGCCCTCGCGTCTCTTCACTTGCATGCACTTTTACTTCAAAGTCTTATAGTCCCTCGGGAAATTAAAATCTTTTTATGTCATTGCTTTTAGTTTATTGCGAATAAATTTTGCACACTGAAATTGCACCGTTTAGCATATTGTGCAACTATCATAATATTAAAAAAACCTCACAGCAACAGAAAAAATATTAACTTCGTGACAAACGACATGCTCATTTATTCGCGTTTTCTAGCAATGGCTGACATCTAGCAGGAAAAATATGTACTATTATTGTAAAGGGCATAAACTGTCGTTGCTGATATGACTGATTGCAACAAAATTACACTTAATATTTATGACAACGGACGATTTCTAGATGACCTTGTGTAAATTTTTTTTTTTTCATAAATTAATTATATTGCTGAAACGACTTTAACTCATTCCGTTGTATAATAACAAGAGAAAATACCTTATAAAATATGCGTTTTAAGGCTAGGCGAGTCGGTACACACATTTCAGAAAGAAAAAGTGATGTAAAAATGTCGGTAACATGCACTGAGTTTAATAATAATGGTCACATAAGATTTATATTTGACAAAGAAAATGAATAATTAAAATTGAATTGATCAGTTTTGATTTACGAAAAAAAATTAAGGATTTCTAGCTTATTTTAGGCAGGAAAGAAAGGCTTATGAGATCACTTTCCTGTCTGTTAGTGTGTCTGAATATGTGTCCCACCACTCCTCCGAACCCGTAAAAACCATTAAATGTGTGAATCGAATTTCATCAAACTCGGTACACATAGCGTAGTTAGTAAGGATCTGACTTTTATAGTGTTCAAACACTCCAAGAGCGTATATTCTAAATGCGGCGACTATTTTAAAACGCATGGTGATGACTCTACTACCCACCTGTGTGATACAGAATGGTTCATAGGGTCTCAGTTAATGTTACCAGGCACAGACTAAAGGTGCCTTGAAGGTTGAGGGTATATCAACCAATAACTTCATCACATCTTGGTTTTAACAGGTTTATTTTACCGGGAATTTACTCATACATTCTCGTCACTTCCACTATTTTCTGGGAATCTATTAATACTGTACTGGAACTTCGACACCTATTCTGCCGGGAATCTACTCTTACTTTAGTGACCCTGCGAGTTCTGAGCCTGAAGGGCTGATTACAGTGTTCTGGCTACGTTTCCGAAGGCTTGGGGGACACTAGGCGACAGGACATGTCTTTGAGTGGTGACGCTGGTAATTATATGTCTTTATTGTTTGGTTGTTATTCCGGCAGTAGTTGAGGTCTGGTGAGTAGGGTACCCTTTTGCAAACCCTCGGACTGGCTGTCGTTGGCATGCTGCACTCAGCTGGCTTCCTCCTCTGGCTTCGACTGACTATCTCCCTCGTCCCGGCGAGGAACCCTTGGTGGGCCCTCACCTGACTTCCGCCTTCTCGGCGCCGGGCTGCACTGGAATACTCCCTCTCGATGTGGCGCTCCTCGTTGAAGCTCACCATTCGATTCCCATTCTCGGCATTGGGTTGTAACTGACTGTTTACTTCACTCCCACATCCTGGCGAGGACCCTTGGTGGGTCCCCACCCTGGCATCCGCCTCTCGGAGCGGGGTTGCACTGGACTACTCCCACTCGACATGGCGGTCCTCGTTGAAGCTCACTACTCTTTTCCGCCTTCCGGCGCGGGGTTGTAACTGACTCGGCTGACTTCCACAATCCGACTCCCGATGCCTGACTCCCTGTGAATCCCGGTGTGGCCCTCCGAACACCGCGTTTTAACTCCCTACTTCACTGACTCTGCACGGGTCAGAACATCAGCAGCGACTGGCTCATCTGACTACCTCGCGTCTCTCGGCGTGATGACTGATGCAACTGATTGACTGACACAACTGACTGACTCTGATGGGGTCTGCCCCTCCGGCCTCTCAGCTGACTGACTGACTTCCTCTCTCGGTATGTGATTGATATGACTGACCCGACTAATGTGATGTGACTGACCAAACTGAACTGCTCTCAGAACAGATTGATTAAACTGATCCCCTCCTCTCACGGTTGGCTTTTAAACTATTTCCATCCCCCCTTAGAACCTTACACATGTCTCTTCCCTTGTTGTGTGAAGGGGAGGGGGTGACCTGCTGTGCTAATGACAAACCCTTTCAGCTCTTTTCGCATCGCGTGTCCAAGTTTCCACTCGGTTTGCTAGGTGGGTGGGACTCGTGGCCCAATTGCCAAGATTTTTNGAGGTCTGGTGAGTAGGGTGACCCTTTTGCAAGCCCTCGGACTGGCTGTCGTTGGCATGCTGCTCTCAGCTGGCTTCCTCCTCTGGCTTAGACTGACTATCTCCCTCGTCCCGGCGAGGAACCCTTGGTGGGCTCCACCTGACTTCCGCCTTCTCGGCGCCGGGCTGCACTGGACTACTCCCTCTAGATGTGGTGCTCCTCGTTGAAGGTCACCACTCGATTCCCATTCTCGGCATTGGGTTGTAACTGACTGTTTACTTCCCTACCACAACCTGGCGAGGACCCTTGGTGGGTCCCCACCCTGGCATCCGCCTCTCGGAGTGGGGTTGCACTGGACTACTCCCACTTGACGTGGCGGTCCTCGTTGA